>JARJEC010020073.1:0-29991 GCA_030264575.1 Tachinus sp. AB-2021
GAAATTCTTTTCAAACTAGTTCCTAACATTTTTTTTTTATTTTAAAGGGCTTTGCCCCCCCCCCCCCAACAAAATATTATTTCAGCCGATAAATTTCAAAGCTTTTTTATTTCTCTTGTTTTGATATACAATGCTATCTCCTGTGACATTATTTTAGAATAATTTTCACTCAATAACAATGAATGGATTTTAGTGAGGTTTGTTTAAATTAATTTATGTTCTGTAAAATTTTTTTTGTAACAATTTTAGGTTTTGAAAATATGAAGACAGTTTGAGATAAAATTATATATTAATTCCATTCGTATAATTAACTGTTATTTTTCAGTTTAATTGAATATTTTTCAATTAATCGAATTCATGTTATGAGACTACTTTTCTTTGCGGAAATTCTACACAATGTTAAAAGTTTTTGCACAACCATTTAAATCTTATATAACTACCTATTATCGCTTAAATGGTATCGTGCAAAAATTTATTGATCTATACTATAAATATAATAAGAACTCTCAAATATCATAGTGGCGATGTAGAAATTTCCATTTTCACCCTGCGTCACGACATATTGAATTTTTCAAGTTCGGAAATTTTATAAAAGTATAGTTTATTGTTTAATGCCATTTATAATAGGTCATGTTCGCTCGTAATTTCTCCAGACGCCCGTCTGGTGATATATCCGTTCAAATTTTCTAATCTGAGCACGTCATCATCTAAACATAGCCCACGGAGTGCAATTAAAAGCAAAGCGTGAAACAAAGTATATTGCTCTTAAATGCTGACTAATACAACAAATAAATGTAACCGGCTATTTACATTTTATTGTATTGTTTAACTGAGTGAAATGAGCTCGCTATATGAGGATTCTGTCAATGTTGAGATTCGAGAATAAGTGTTGTTAATTCTTCATTTAACATTTATTTCAAATGGCTAATTTATGAAACCGATTTAGCATTAGTAATAAATTTAGATTTAGCATTAGCGTGTTAAATACTAGAGTTGTCATATACCCATTTATGAAAATTTTGCTTTGGCCGTGGCTTTAAGATTCGGGCTTGAACGTTTGTAATATTGAACTTCTGTGGCTAAATCCTTAAATTCTGTAGAAATACGCATGCGTTATGTGGGCAAGCAGCTGGAGTAGCTATTAACAGCTACGTTCGGAAACGATTTGGTGAGAAGCGGTGTAATGGTCATGTGGCGCCTGTCTATGTGTACAGTACACCATAATAAATAAATGTGTTTTGGTGTACATGGTATTGAAATAAATATTGTCCATTTGCAAACGGATAAAGTGCATTTGGTGTAAAAATGTGTTCGGTGCAGAATAACCGAACGCAGCTAAATGAGACACAAGCGTCCGTTCACACGCGCATACGTAAATCCTTAAATTTATATTTAAATTCGTTGCATAAATTTACCACGCCTATATCTAAAATTATATTTAATACTAAATTTATTTTTTATGCTAAATGGGTTGCGTAAATTCGACATAATAGCAATAGTAGTGGTAGTACATATTTCTTAAATGGCAATGCTTGGGGGTCTATAAAATACAAAAATCAGAGGGTATAGTTTTTTTTATCTTTTGTAAAAATAATTTAACAGAAATTAAATAACAAAATCACATTGTACAATTTTGTACAATGTTTGAAGAATATTTTGCACACATTTCTCAATAGTTCACAAAAATATGTGGCATTTTACAATAAATCGCAACTAGTCTTATCAATTCGATATTATTACTTTTTGATTCTATCGTCGGATTGGCATTGTTATATTGGTTGCCAGTAGGGTTTATTTAGTGTTCTAAATGGATCTATAGTATCTATATATGCGTTTGTCTTTAAATTAAAAGCTATATTGTATATAGCCTATTTTTACTCTGTAGAGCAATATTTTAATTATGATTTTAATGTATACTGTGTCTCGTTCAAATCTTAAATATTTTATTGTATTTTGCATGTTTTATATATTATGTTTATTTATGTTAAATAATGTACTGTAAATTGTGTTAAGTGCTAAATGTTAAACGTAGATTTTATGATTTGTCCCATATCATAATGTGAGGATTAATAAAGAATATTATTATTATTATTATTTTATTATTATTATTATTATTATTATTATACATTCTTTCTACAAGATGAGCACATATCTACTCACTCTGACTATTTTGTAGGTATTTTTTACAATATCATACATTTTACAATTGTTTTTTTGACATGTTCTCAACAGTAATAAAAATTGTATATAACATAATTTTTTTGTTACGTGTACAATTCTTGGAATTTAGTCTTGCTCAGTATATTGCTGAATGATAAAATAGTAATAATAATGTTGGCTACCATCATCAACGTGAACTTAATGCGAATGAATTAAAGTAATTTAACAATAAAGAAGCGCACTTTATAAATATGCGCATTTTTGTTTTTAATTCACAAATTTATAAACAGCATCTCATTAAAGCTATTAAATAAATACTTTCACATTTAGGACTAACGAGCCAGAACCTATCTAACACATAATAAAAGGCGTCATAATTGACTAATTTATATATATATATAAATCATGTTCGTACTTTTGTTTACATTTTCGTCACTTTTAATTTAATTTTAGTTAAAATGGAGTTTGCGATTTTACCATTAGATTTTTTACCCTTTCGTATACAACACATTTGGTTTTTTAATAAGCGATGTTTGAATTTTGAAATATTAAAAAACATTAATATTCCAACAAAAAAATTGTATAACTAAAATCTTTTTAGACGTTTTTTAATAAAAATATAAATTTCGAATGTCCTAGTTTTTGCAACAATTCTAATGTTTGATAATTTGACAAAAAATTATGAAGATTTTGGAGTTTCCGAACACTTAACATTACTTAACAATTTGCTAGATTTCACAAACACTGTCACTATTTAACAGCATTTCATTCACTTCCTTGAACGTTTCATAAAATGTTATATTTTTGCGATAATTGAAATAAATAGCATAAATAATAAACAAACTAATAATAAATCGAAAAAAGAACACTAATTAAACAAAGAATAAATAAAAATAAGAGACGAAAAACAATCGATTAACACAATAAAATAACTAAATAGTGAATTTCACAAAAAAAGGCAACAAATATAGTTATTTTTGTAACCCGCCCAGCTATGTATTGATCAAGATTTGTGATTAAATTTTATTTTAAACATATCAAGGGCATTTACAATTTGCACCCTTACCGCTATTGTTATTAACTATTGGTCTATATTGTTATATTGTTTATTTTTGTGAACCGCCCAACGAGCCAGCTATTTATTAATCAAGAAATTTGACATTAAATCTGTATTTTGTGATTAAAATTGAAGATACGTCAGTAAGTCAGTTCGATTTCTTGATTACACTATAGCGGGCACTTGGGTCGATATGGTCTTAACTACTGGTTCAAATTATTTATTTTTGTAATCCTCTCAGCTATTTACTAATAAAAATTGTATATGAAACATTTCCTTTGTTATTAAATTTTTAGAAACGTTTCAGTTTACTATTAAATTTTTTCATTCCACAACAGCTGGTATGGGTCACGATGCTATGTGTACTAACTAATTGGTGATAATAAACGTAATGAACTAAAAGTTGAGAAAGAAAGAAAAAATCGAAATAAAGAAATTAAACCAAAAAATAAATAAAGAAATTAAAGATAGAAATGAACATAATTAAACAAAAGAAAACGAATCAATTGAAATATAAACAAAATAAAACCATCATGGAATGGTTATTTTTAGTGATGCCGCGGGATCCACATTTTGGCCGGAACCGGATACCGAATTCATCACAAAAATAAAATCCGGAAACGAATCCGAGAACGGATTCAGTCATAAAAATACTAAAAGTAGTGTCGAGGCGAGATACATAGTATTGCTTACGACCCTCCGAAAACGCAGACTAATAAAATCAAGCTAGAGTGAGAATCAGTTGGTCGGCTACTATTGTCAGTAAAAATTAAAATTGCGGTGTGGATATATTTGTATATGCCATTCCTTTGCTGGATCCAAAATAAAACAAAATTAAAGAAAATATTTATTCGCGTCGTCATCTGGCGTCTTTAGCAAAAGGCTATTTTTTCAAGCTGGAGATATCTATAAAAAAATTGATAAAGAAAAAATCATATTCTTAAATTATAATTTAATTCTTGTTTCTATATTGTCCTAATGTCCAATGAAGCGCTAAAAGTTGTCACACTGAGAACGGCCTAAGGACCAGGGGCAACAGAAAATTACTGTTTTATTAAAATACTAATTTTATTGCAGACGTTTCGAGGTATCCTAACGTCTTCCTCAGCGCATTAAAATAGACATAAAATAAAAATAGAAATATAGAAAAATCACATCAAACAGCTAACACAACGCTTTTCACGCGGTAAATAAACAAAAAATAATTCCACTCGTGGAAATTATCGAATATACGGTTTTTTATTTTAATTATTAATATTTTAGTGCGCTGAAGAAGAGGTTAGGATATCCTGAAACGTCCGCAATAAAATTAGTATTTTAATGAAACGGTAATTTTCTGTTACCCCTAGTCGTTAAGCTGTTCCCCGTTTCCCGACCGGGATAACTTTTACCACATTATAATTTAAGTTTAAACGTTACTGATATTATTATTGTTTAAACATTATAATAATAATATTTTATTAACTTTTTATATTTTTTTTATTATAATATTTTCATTATGTGTTGTTTATTTTGAAGTTTTTTGTTTACATTTTATTAATAAATTTAAAAATTGGATCTGGCCGAATCCTGCAGGATAGTAGCAAGATGCGACCGGAACAGAATCTTTCAAATATCAGCCGGACTTTTTTTTTACATTTTATCGACATTGTGTAGTGTTTTCTATATTTTCAAAAATGAAATAATGAAATAAGCAAAAAAACAACAATAACGATGAAACATTATCGCAATTTATAACATTTACCTAAGATTTTTCAACATTTACTTCAATTACTTGTACTGACAAAAAATTTTTTAGCAGTATTGCGTTTATAAATATTGTCATTTATTTATAAATTCCAGTTTTCAATTTTACCAGAATTTAACATAGTTCTTCTGTACTTTCAACACACAATCAATTTAACGTAAAATTATATTGGGTTTTTATAAAGAAAGAAGCCGGACCCCAGTAAGTTTGAAATTTTCACGTTGATTTCTCGTTCAATTAACTAACAAAGAAATGAGCCTGTCGCCGGTTCTCATTCTCATTAACAAATATTAAAAACATAACATCTCGTAAAAATAAACACGTGTGCATATCTTGAAGTCGTCTAAAAATAAGCTTTCGTCCGATTAAAAAACGAATGAAGCGCGTTTTGTGTTGCAGTCACACCGTTGCTCCTTTATTTTCCGTGTAACCATACCGTGTCTTAACAGTAACTGGCATTTTCACACAATGAAAATAGTTTTTATTTACATTATATGCTATTAATGCACTTAATACTAATACATTTAATATAATTCCATTTAAATTAGTTTGCTATCAAGCATCTATATACAAAAGTAAAATTGTTGCCGAAGATATGTATGTAATTGTGTAAAGGAAATATTTTTATTAATATTATTAAAAAATCCAATGAAACTTTTGGCTTAAATTATTATTTTTTTTTACAGAATCGTAAAGATGAATCCGAACAAAGCATAAAATCACAACCTTTGGACTTAACAATGGGGTCCCTCCTTCTGGAAAATACACAACTTAGCAATCCCCAAACAAATTTAGAAGTAAGTATTAGATTTTCTATTTATCAAAATGAAAATTATTATTACTTTTCAAGTATAATACACATGACAGTTTGAATTGTTTTTAATTTTATGTTTTTATTATGAAATTACACGGATGGGCAAATTGAAAGAGAAATTTAAATTTAGATATTAAAAGGTCAAATTTCTTTTCTGCTATTTTAAATAATTTATGATTAATTTTCTTTTACTTAATCGAATTATTTTTATCTACAACGAGAAGACAATAGATAAACTGCTTCTTCTTTCTAGTAATTTGTTGCATATTAATTTTGTGAAAATAATACATTTTTTATAATATTCTTTGATTTTTTAAAATGGGCTTTGGTGTACTTACAGGTGCAACAATTTAAATTATGGCTATCATTATGTAATTGTGATGTTATTATTTGATTGCATTAGGTTAGGGCAATCAAGCATTATTAAGAGTGTAATGGTGGCCTCCATACTTACCACTTAAGGAATATAACCTCCATATATCCTTTTATGAAACTTTATAGAACAAAATTGAAAGATTAATTAATTCAATTATTTAAAAGAAGAGCTTGAGTGAAAAGAATCAATTCTAACAAGTTTTTTTGTTATTTATTTTCTAGAAGTGAAATTTACAATTTTTAAACTAATTTAAAAACATATACGGGGTGGGGTGTTTCTCAACCTATATGCAAAAAGTTGAGAAATGATTGCTAAACATATGAAATAAGTTTCTATGAAAAAATTCCAATAAAATATTTTTACTTTTTAATTTATCTGGTAAAATGTAAAAAGGGAATACAACTTATTTACGTGCATTATTTTAATTTTAGCAGCTGTTCGAAGTTATTTCCTTCATTGTCAATGTACATTTGATCTTGCTGAATCTATAACTTTCCACAATAACAATATCAATCTTTATTTCTTCCATAAAACAAAAAATATATAGAAAACATAATGATAAACAATAAACAATATATTGTACATAGGAAGAAAATGTGAAACAGTTCAAGTCAAAGCTCGATCTTCCGCGGAACCCTTAACAATAATAGTTTATTTAAGAAACAAAAATGAAAACTATAATAAAAACTGTTTTTTTTTATTATTCACATATAATTTCTAAGTGTATAATATACAACTACATGCTATCAGAATTGATATATTCATCATAGCTATAAAAAGGGTTTTGTAAAAAGAATTTTTTTTGGTTTTGTAGCAGTGCATGGGAAGATCCCGCACTTTTTGTGGTAAATTATTATAAAATTTAATGTCATAATAATTTAAAACTCTTTTTGCTTTAGACAATCTTAAGTAGTTAGGATATACGTCCGTTCTTATTCTGGTCTGATAACTGTTAATTTGATAATGTAAAGTAAATTTATGTATATTTTTCTTATATATTTTAAACATTGAAAAATATATAAGCAGGGTACAGTTAAGATTTGAAGGAATTTGTGACTTTTCCTGTAATCATCCCTATAATTCAGTCCCGATAATTCTGATGGGCCTTCTTTGAAGTGAAAACACTCTATTTTTTACTGACTGACAAATTGAAAAATAAACTGCTTTTAACATTTGATTAGATTTTGATAAATTTCTTAATAAAAAAATGGAAGAAGTTAATTTTGTTGAAAGTAAATTGCCGTGTTGATACCATTTTAATTCTGAATGAACTGTTAATCCAAAAAATTTGTTGTTGTGTAAGCCTGTGGTTTATCTCAAAGCGAAAAAATTATGGTTTTCTTCGTTACAAACTACTAATGGATATACCAAATAAACTTGATTTTTACGCAATATTTTTTAGAAAGAATAAAAACCAAGCAAACTTGATTTGTTATTTATAAAAAATAAATATTAAGCAATTTTGATTTCTACACCAATAACTGTTTTGCACATTTTACTATACAAATAGATTGAAAAGTAAAAATATTTCATTAGATTTTTTGATAATATTTCATGCCTTTAGCAATCATTTCCCTAGTTTTTGCATATATGTTGAGAAGCACCTCGTATAGTACAACCAACTTAGCGTGACCCATGGAAGGCATTTTTGCCAAACGTTTGAAAATGATGCATAACACTAGAGAGGTCTTGAGTATGCTCAGAGACAAAACCAGCGCAGGATTTGTCGCTGACCTCTTTTGTGTTATGGGTCTTTTGTGTATCATTTGTGCGAAGATGCCTTCCATGGGTCACGCTAAGTTGGTTGTACTTTATTATACTCCCCTGTTAAGTTAGTCAAATTGCTTTATGTCATCCAACAAAATGCAGTTTGTATTAGATTAGATATTGTTTCAAGTATACAGGATGTCCCATAATAAATTAACTTTATACTAAAATATGTAGTTTAAAATGCATTAGGTTTGACATGTCATGTTAAAAAAGAAATTTTGCATACATATATAAGTATAAATAATGTTGTAATTAAAATAATTATTGTTTAAAGTACTCATCTAATTTGTAGAAGCAGTTAGATATTAAATGTTCTTTTAACTTCTTTTTAAATGTAGTAATAGTTTTAGCAGTTTTAATATTAGTAGGTAACTTGTTAAACAAATAACAATACAATTTTGAAATGAATGATTATTATTCAATGTTATTATTACTATTACATCTCTATGTTCAAGAGATTTAATATATGTAATATAACATAACTAGTAATCTAATTAATTTAAAAAATATAAAGTGCAAAAGGACACCATCGACACCGCATATTGTCTGATTGCCGTATAGATACCATAATTTTTTTGTCTTGACCTTTTTCCTAGTTTCCTCCTTCCCTCATTTATTTTTATTGCTAATGAAAGAAAGCTTTTAAAATTGATAGTGACTAATATAAAATTTAATGTGATATTAAATTTGGTTGTCACTGCATAATTAGTTTTGTTTATTTGATTCATTTATGAAAATTGTAAAAAAAATACATTTTTTCAAACAAAAAATAATTATACATATAGGTAACTAAAAATGTCAAAACTTAAATTACAATTACGTCGTATATTTAAATTAATATCATAAAGCGTTAGGCAAGGGAATAGTAGATTTCTAAAACGTATGTTTTTCACATAACTAACACGGGGTGCCTAAAATGCAACACCGTGCTACTTCAACGACACAATAACAATTAAAAAAAACACAAAGAAGCGTATTGCATAATATATTAGAAAATATAGTTATTTGAGCATAGGTAGATGGCCAACGACATTGAACTAATAATATTTACTCAATTTGCAAGGCAGTATATTATTGTAGTAAATTATTTAAAAAGTGATATTAAATATGATATAAAATTTGCAACAAACTACTACCAAGAGATATTATAAAAATATTTAAGGTTATGTTTACTTTATTGTATTTTTTTAGTGACATTTTTTTAAATTCATTAATTATTGTGTTTCAGTATGAGGGGTTAGCTAATTTAGAAAGGGAAGGTACAGCTAGTGAAGATGAGTGTGGGCGGGTTCCCAGTACACAAATGTCTGTCAGTAGCGAGCCTATATCCCATCAAAATAGGGCAATGAACAATCTCTACCATGGAACATGGCCAGTTGAGGGAACTATGTGGAATTCAGAACCAAATAAACTACATCCAGACAACCTTCATCTCAACCACAATTTAGTAAGTACAGCAATAATGCATTTCTATTGTGTAGCAATAATGATAATGAACCTAGGATGTTATAAGATATAATATTACGTAGATGAAATTTTTCTAACACTGCGTACATTGTGTGAGAATATTGGCATTTGCCCCATGCATTTATCAGGTATTATATACACAAGAGGTCGATTTTTTACCGGCAAAATTTTTTTTTGTGAAATCTATTTCAGCAATTTTTTACTATGTACCTTAATTTGGGAATAATTTTCTTACTCAAATTGAGTAAAATTAAATTCAGATGATATAGAAGCGATTCAGTCGTTGTACGTTGTTAAAACTAATCCTACAACAACAACAACAACACAGAGAGCCATAATGGGAAATAGGTACACCACATAAAAAAAATGTACCTTGGTATAAAATCAGACTCGTATATATTACAGGTGATTAATATATGATTAAATATATAATGTATTACTTACAAAATAATGTTTACAATCCTGTAATTTTACACATTTTTTGTGCAAAAGTACAGGTTAATTGTAAGATTCATGTCAGATTGATTTTAAATGACATATTATATGTCACGGAATCAGCTGTCTATTTCTCTAAAAGCAAGGTGCAGTTTTAACGATTTTTACCATCTATTGATAGCCATTTTTTATCACTATAAAATTAATCCTATTGGTCGATTTTTATATATATATACAGAATTTGATTGGTTGATGTAATAAGAATATATTAATCGTATTTAATTACAGTTTATTCCCGTTATTGTTGTGTTACAAGTGTTGTTATTTGTTGTGAATAGTCGCAGTGTGCAATTTAATAATGCAGCCAGTGTACTATGTGTAAAAGTGATAATCAAGTCATATTGATAGTTATTTAATTAATCTTCAAGGCAATGAATTATAATCGAGATATTTTAAAACGCGATGGTAGAGTAATGACTGCAATATTTTTCAGTTGATTGTTTCTTAAACATATTCATAGTATTTATAAATCTAAATTTATTTTGTAACAAAATTTAAAATCCTGGCATAGTCTGCAATTATCAAATTGTATCGACATAACACGTAAAATAATTTAAATCTGTAAGCTCAATATTGCCATTATTTTTTTCAATAACAGTTGGTTTCCTTGCGACACTACAATGTTTTTCATCTATATCATATTGGATATTTATAACAATGTTAAGTTTACCGATTTAACTTATTTTACGTTAAATGTTAAATGTTAATGCTGTTTCGATAGTTGTAGATTATGCTGGAATTTGAAATTTTGTCACAGAATAAGAAGAAGTACTACTTTTATAATTACTAATCGATAATGACAAAATACAAATCTATTTTATGAATTGTCAATACCATTAAATAAAGCCGCACCTAAAAATAGTGCTATCTGTATGTGTTTGTGTTCAAATAGCAAGTTTCGTGCATTTTTTCAAAAAATGAGCTTTTTGAATGAAAAAATTGGGGTTGCAAAAGGTTAGAAAAAATAAACTATAAAATTGAAATCTATTTCAAAAATTGGCATTTTATTGAAATCACTTGACATTTTTGAGCGAATTAAAAAAAATTATGTATTACAAATGTTTTCGAAATTATACTTAATACCATTTTTTTTTCTTAATTTTCAGGACCAAGCTAGTGTTTTAAGTTTTGCATCAAGCTCCGGTGGTGCACCGCTGGATCGAGTTTTGGGTAGTCCAGAACATTTATCTAGAAGATCAATGCAACAACTTGAAGCTAAGGTTGATATGGTTTATAGTTTACTGGCCATGTTGGGTGGACAAGAGCATGCTGACATGGGAGATACTCTGCTCGCACTAAGCACCAGCCCTGAAAGTTGTTTAGCCATGAGACAATCAGGTATAGATTTGTTAATTCTACGATACTTATCTATATAATAAAGTTAAAATAACTTTATTTAGACAATATTTACTTTTGCTTTATTTCAGGTTGTATCCCATTGTTAGTTCAACTTGTGCAATCCGATAAGGATTTAGATACGCGTAAGAAGGCCTCACAGGCTCTGCATAATTTAATTTATGCTCAGCCTGATGAACGATTGAGGAGGAGGGAAACCCGAGTACTGAAACTTTTAGAACAAGCCAGAGGATACACAGAAGCTCTTAAAAACAACACTGAGTATGAACCTGATGTTTCATCTTCCACCGAGAACCAAGGTATTAAAAACGTCTTTATATGTCTATATTGACAATTAAAATATATTTGACTTTTATTTTAGAAAATAATGATGGCGATAAACATCCAGTATCAACGATTGCTAATCTTATGAAGCACTCATTTGATGAAGGTCATAGACAAGCAATATGTCAACTCGGTGGAATTCATATTATAGCATCACTAGTAGAAGTAAGTATTAATTACTATTGCAGTTATTATATGTTAAATATGACACAATGTGCACAATACAATAAGCAGAAAAACAGTATATCAAAATCACGTTTATTGTATTTGTATTAGCAACTGTATAATTATCACTATTTCCTATTAGGTAGAACACACACTACATGGGAGCACAATGGATGCACCAACATGCGTTTTATTACGTAGATATGCTTGTATGGCACTAACAAACCTCACATTTGGAGATAGTGGGAACAAGGCTTTGCTATGCTCGTTCAGGGAATTTATGAGGGCACTTGTTGTTCAACTTCAAAGTCCAAGTGATGAACTTAGACAGGTATAAATAAATACATTAAATAATAACTTCTAACATCTATTTAATAATATATTTTAGGTAACAGCGAGTGTTTTAAGAAATTTGTCATGGCGTGCGGATCATACAAGTAAAGATATTTTACGAGAAGTAGGCACTGTTGCAGGATTAATGAAGGCTGGCATGGCAACCAATAAAGAAAATACATTAAAATCTATATTGTCGGCCTTATGGAATTTATCTGCGCATTGTACAGAAAACAAATTAGAAATATGTGCAGTAGAAAGCGGTTTAGGTTTCTTAGTAGAAATGTTATCATATAAAGCACCATCAAAGTCACTTACAATTAATGAAAATGCAGGTGGCATATTACGAAATATTTCCAGTCAAATAGCCGTCCGAGACGACTATAGAGAGGTACTTCGTAAACATAATTGTTTGCAAATATTATTAGAACAGTTAAAAAGCCCTAGTCTCACAATAGTTAGTAATGCATGTGGTACGTTATGGAACTTATCAGCTAAAAATCAAATCGACCAAGAAGCTTTATGGCAGATGGGAGCACCCAGTATGCTTCGAAGTTTGAATCATTCCAAACATAAAATGATAGCGACTGGTTCAAGTGCTGCTTTAAAAAATTTATTAAATTCACGTCCGTCACATAGTTTATTACCACAAATGGACTCCACTGCTCGAGGTATGGATCTACCAGTTTTACCAACATTAGGAGCCAGAAAACAAAAAGCTCTTTTACAAGATTTGGATCAAAATTTATCAGAAACTTTTGAAAATATCGAACGAGATTCTCCTACAAAATTAAACAGAGAAGAAAAACGTATATTCGATCGTAATGAAAAGTTTCCCGGCAGCTTTTTAAATAAAAGAACTAAAAGTAGCAAGCATGTGGTGCGTTCTGAAAGTCATGAATTCACAACGCACACAGAGCTTGTTTATGAAACACGAAAAACAAGGAGTGAAATCTCCAATCAAAGTGATCTTGCCAACGGCTTTTCAAATCTTAGTATAAATGATCCATCAACGAGTTATCAAAATGAATTGCGACCCAATAAAATTTCAACACCCAGAATGTACAATAATTCTAACCTCGTTTATATGAATCAACCTCAACGAAAAAGTACGTTTATTCCTGTTCGGAATACCTATCCAGATGCTTTTCTAGATGATATAGATACGTCTGAACAACCGATTGATTATAGTCGGAAATATGCTGAGACTAAGTTGCCAAATGCCGCCAAAAATTTTGCAACCTCTTCCACTAAAGAGCATGATAAATGCTCAACACAGTCGTACTCCTACAGTGGTACGACAAATAAATTAGCTAAAGAACCTGCTACTAATTACGGCATCTATGCCGAAACAGATTTAGATCAACCGACAGATTACTCTTTAAGGTATGCTGAGGATGATTCAGATTCTGATGTATGTGATAAAATAAAAGACCGTAACGAATTTGTTCAAGACACTGTTAAAACATATTGCACAGAAGGTACGCCGTACGAAACTCCATTAAATTTTTCAAATGCCACTTCTATGTCCGATTTAAGGATAGAGTCTGATAAAAATGATATAGATAATGATAAGACTAAAGATAAAGATTGTAAGGAAACAAAAATACCGACACTATCCCATTTAGATGAAAAAGATCATTGTTCTGTTGAAGATATTTCAGATATTGATAATAGACAAAAAAGTAACGAAAAAATAATACCGTCATCTGAATTGAGTTCAGGATTGATGTCTCCAGAAAAACCAATCAATTATTGTGAGGAAGGCACACCTGGGTATTTTTCACGGGTGAGCAGTTTTGGTTCGTTAAATTCAATTCCTGTCAATGAAACCATTGTAAAAGAAGAGCAAATTCAATCAGATACTGCATCTGGAGATGTAGAAAAAAATAATGAAGATAAACAGGATACATCTCCAGGTGAAGGTGGTAAGCTTACTAATAAAAAGCAATGCGTTTTTTATTATCTTTGTATAATTTGTAGCAAAAGCTGTAAAATTTGTTGAAACTGTGAATTATGCCGAGCAAACTCCTTTAATGTTCTCACGTTCGAGTTCATTAGCTTCATTGGATAGTGTTGAACAACATTCCATTCATGATGATAGAAGTTCAATAGTTTCTGATTTCAGGTAACTAATAATTTGAAATAATATAATAGTATTTTATCTTTACAATGAAGTGGTAGACAGTACCAACTGAAGCAGTACAACAAAAGGGGAATAATATCTAGTTTTGTTGGAAATGTATATAAGTATGTTGATCGACTAGTAGAACTGTCTATTAATTAATTTAAAATTTAAAATTCTATACTGTCTTTTGAAAGAAAGCTGCTTTAAACTTAGATTACTCAAAATTATAAATTTTGTACTTACCCCTTACTCCTTCAATTAGGAAATTAACATTAAAAAAATATTCAAAACCGTTAAATAGAAATTAGAATATTATAATTATTAAATAATTACTACACCATTACTCCATTTAAATTAATTTAACCTAAAAAAGATTGGTTCTTTAACACGTTGACTGCGTCATCGGTCTCCGGAGACCTATGCGAGACATTCATTCTGTGTGCATTTCGAGGAACTTTTAGTATGTGCGGCATATGTAATTTCATTAAAAATTTGCGGACAAAATATATTGCAGTGATTATCATTTATGCTAAATATTTAATAAAAAGTGATATATAAGTATGGATCTCCTGGGAGTTATGCTGCACTACATAAATAACATAACATGTATGTGCGTCATCGGTCGCCAGCGTCCGATATGTATAGCATTCATTCTTGGTTTTTCGGCGTTATAATACCTACTATTCCTACTAGTTGCGTGTGGGAATGAGACGTAAGTACACCGAAGTAATATTATTATTAGCCAATACTTAGTCAAGTGAGAACGTTTGTAAACATGGGTTCTCACGCTAAAACATTTCTTGTGTCATTTTTGTCATAAATTCAGTTATAAACTGATTGGTTAGTTATGGACAGAAAATTACAACAACAATCTTGATTTATAATTAAATTAAAAATTACAGAGAAGATTTAAAGAACATGTGTTTATCGGTCCTTGGAGACCGATACTGCACACAGGGAAAGTTGACTATCGTCTCCGGAGACCGATAACACACCACAGAGTAGACAACATTTTTAGCGATGCAGTCAACGTGAGATTGAAATGTAAAAATTTTTAATCAAAAAACTGATTTCAAAATGTACAATTTAAAATTCAATCACAACCTAGTTTATTCTTTCTATTTACTTTTTAACAATAATAAATCATACAATATTTTTTTGTAGTCGACTAACGAGTGGGATTGTATCTCCAAGCGAATTACCAGATTCACCCACACAGACGGTACCACCAAGTCCTCGACCACGTAAACAACCAATTGAATATCCATCTACTTCACGAAACAGTTTTATGCGAAATGCTGATGGTAGGCCACAACCGGCACCACGTAACATTCAAAAAGCTAGCGTATTTGAAGATAATATTACAAAATTCAAAGAAGAAAGCACCCCAGTACAATTTTCAACTGCTACTAGCATAAGTAGCTTAACAATTGACGATGAACCAGTAACTGGCGATTTAAAGGTATTGTTTATAACTAATATTTAAAAATAGTACTTTTGATATATCCATGCACTCACATTTTTTGTTGCTGCTGTTATTACGTATTATACTTGTTTCATAGTGTTGCTTGACTATAGGTATGCGAGTATGTGATATAAAATTTAATAATGTCACATTCGGAAGTAGGCTAACATCTATGGCTATTGCCAACACATGCGTTATGGCAACATAAATCAACCAGTAGCATGCGGTTAGGAGACTTTTGTTTTTGATTTTTTGTGTTGTTTTGTGTTCCTCCATGTGTGTAGCAAAAAGTTGAAAATAAAATTTAACGTATTAAAAAAATTATGCAGCCTACCTTGTTGATTAACGGTTAATGTATTTATTAAATTTTATTTTCAAACAATCTGTGGTGACTTGATTTTTTAGGTAAAAGTATCACTTAAAATCCCTATAACAATATAACCTATCATAACATAACCTAACCTATTTGACTTTTTGCATCAATATAAATTGTCCCCAGGTGGAGTTTACATTAGGTATAAAAAAAATTGAATTAAAAAAATAAATGTAGGGTCTTGTGCTCTACTTGTTTAGAAACTTACTATGCACAATATTAGATTTCTTTAATATATAGGGGAAGTTGACGACAACAAAAAATATAAATAGTTTTTATGTAAACTATGATTTTTATATGATTCATCAAAAAAATGTATTAACAAATAATACTTACAATTTCGATTTATAACCAATTTATATTAATCCTACCTTATCATCACATATATTAAAAAAATATTATATGGTGCAAGTTTCTAAACAAGCTCCATATTTATTTTTGTTAATTTATTTATTTTTTTATTATTATATTTATAATTTTGTAAATCCTATCTGTGGACACACTACATAAAAAATGAGCTTTTTCAAATTTCGAAAAAAAAATTGTGTTTGCCATTGAAAAAAAATATATATCAATGACGCTGTAGTTTAAAAAAAGTAAACTCAATAAATTTTAAAACTATTTCAAAAAGTTGCAATTTTATTATAATTCTGAAATAAATTGATGTCTCTGAGCGATTTGTCGATAAACCCATTTGCAATTTTCAACCGTTATCTAGTTACAGATGATTGTTTGTTTTATTATTGTTCTGTTAAATTAAGTAATAATAGAAGTCAAGCAAATGCATTCACACATTGTGGTAATAATGGAGAATATTTCTGTACGAGAATATTGTTATATTTTGTATTTGCAACCGGAATGTTCGTGTGGCAGCGATGGTGGAATATCAATGAAAACATTTTAATGGCTCACCGAAGTTTATGTGAAATGGGTATAGTTGGACCACATTATCATGTTGGAAGAAGTATTTTTGATAATAACGGTAACATCATTGACTCAGTAACAGAAATCCCATCAATTAGTACTAGAAAAATTACTAGACAACAGTTGAGAAATGTAAGAGAGTTCCTCTGCTTTTTCTGTATGTTAGGCCTTCATTTTGAGCACTTTTATTTTTTAAATTTTAATTGTAACTATATGATTTAAATGTTATTTTTTATTCATTTGGAAAATATTAATATTCATTAAGAATAAAAAATTAGGTTTGTGTAGAAAACAAATGAAAATTTATTTCCGTCACTAGAGTAAATGAATTTCCATGTAAATATTAGTCAAATTTATAAACCAAAATATGATAGTAAACACTTTTTCTTAATTTGAGAATTTTTTTTTTATGGCATCATTTTACGGGGTCGGCCAGGCATTATTCCATCTGTTATTAACCTAATCGGCAGTTCCGGGTATATAGATGGACTAACACTTTTGCGGAACTCAACATATTTTTAATGTTATCAAATGTCATGGAATATTTGTCATCCCATTTAATATCTATTTTTAATAACTGATATAGTGGCTGTAATATAGTTGACACATTTGGTATACATTTTGCATAATAATTTACAAGACCCACAAAAAATTGTGTTACAGTTTTAGGTGATTGTGTGTCTTAGATGCCTTCTACCTTATCATCACATGTATAAATTTTGTATTCAAGATATTTAACCTCAGGTACAACATAAATACATATGTTTGTTAATAAAATAAACACAGCATTTTGTAATCTTTTAAGTAGAGTTTTGATGCTCTTGTTTGTTTTTTTCCGGTTACAAGAATCTCCTCTAGAAAAATAATACTAATATGCACCTAATATTTTTTTAAATTTAGCCAGTGCCGGCACTACCCTATCTATTAAATTGAAATAACTCTTTGTGGGCTGATATAATCAATTTTTTTGATTTTTCATCAAGCATAACCTCATAATATGCTGTCTACAAGTCTAATTTATTAAATATAACTTTACCAATGTTCTTAACAAATCATTTTTATTATTAACTGGTTCTATTGGTATACCCCATTCTAAATAAGGGAAATTCATTTTGAAGCCCCCTGAGTGCCATCTAAATGTATGTGTGTGTATTTATGTTATTTTTGTGCCGCTCTATTAAAATTAGTTCGGAGCGTAAATAAATTTACCTATCATTTAAACACATTTCAATTGTAATTGGGACATCATATGAAGCTACAATTCCAGCATATTTTGACAATACAGAGATTTTTATAACTTAAGTCTGTTTGTCTGACAGTTAAAAATTGATATTGTTTGGTACATACACATAATCCTAGACATTGAAAAAATGTATGAATGTGTCACGAATAACTCCAAAGCTAGAGACGTGAAATTTGCAAAATGCCTTGCAAACTAGGTCTTTTCTGTAATTCAAGTAAACAAATATGGTGCGTGATGTGCACGTGAAAAGTACAACAGGCATCTCCTATTGGCTGTTGTGGTCTGTGTGCAGGGTGCTTTGTTGGATTAGGTGAAATTTAGAATTGCTGGAGCTTATATTATAACATTTATGATCAGCCGGGTTTTGCTATCGCTATCCTCTTTCACTCGTTGCCCTCACCCTCGCAGTCTTCCAAATCTCACAAACGCTTCATATCGAGTCGATCCGAAATTGAACACAATAATATTAGAGCCTTGCTTATGGACTCCACCTCTGTGCATTTGTTCATCCTCTATCTGATTACGTTCCGCCCACGTACATTTGTTTTGATGAAAATTCTTTTGAGGTTGAACAGACTATAGTTGTGCCCTCCGGAAGATAGTAAGATTAGTTAAGTTAATGAGTAATTTTCTAAGAAAAATCACAATTAATTTTATATTTGTTTGTATTATTAACTGTATTCAGTTAAGTTAGGTATGTATTTGTATACTAAATGGCAATGCCGTCTAATAAATAAATTTAATGTAAAACGGGAAAGTAAACCCATTATTTAGGATTAATTCGAATTAAGGAATGCAACAGATTCAATTGAGGATATAATTTTGCAATTTATTTTAAAATAGGAAGAAGGAAAAGTTTTAGTGCTGTCCTCTAGTTCATAAATGAAAAATTCATTCTAATACCAACCATCAAATAATAATTATTTTTGTTGGTATTATAATACAGTAATCATACGCTTATGATAATCTGTTGTTATGATTAAAATAATTGTGTTAATTTTATTATAGATTTCCAATGTGGAAAAATCTAGTTGTTCATCGAGCAGAGAGGAGGGTTCGGAAAAACAAGATACGGAACCAGAAAAAAGGGACAGCAGTTCAGAATTTAATGAACAATTGTCTGAAAATGACGAAGACGACGATATTTTAGCGGACTGCATTAACATTGGGATGCAAAACAATAGGTATATAAATATAATATTTGTACTTGTACCGTTAATATTAATTAAACTATATTTTAAAGACACAGGCAGACCAAATCTAGCAGTCCGCCTGTTAGTAAAATTCCCTCATCGTCGACTTATAAACCCATGCTTAGACCGCAAGGAAGTGGAATACCTCTACCTAGGACAGGTATTCCAAGTCGTTGCTGCACAAGCAGCGCCAATAAAGTGCAACCCAAAATGGGAATGCATTTAGACACGGTCCGTACTTATTGCACCGAAGACACTCCAGCCGTACTGAGCCATGCCGGTTCAAATTCAGATCTCAGTGTGCTTTCTATACAAACTGACAATAAATCAAGAAAGGATTATTTTTCGGATGACAGCAGTAATTTATCCGGTGATAATGATAATATTTTAGCAGAATGTATACAATCTGGAATGCCAAAGGCAAAGACTCCAAAAGATAAACGTCAAATACCAAGCAGCAGTCGTATGTTGCAAACCAGCACTCCGATTAAACCATTTAATAGAACTGATATTCATATAAGGTCTGATTTAGAGAAGAAATCTTCATATTTAGGAGCGTCGGATGAGCTTGCTAGTTTTGCAATTGAAAATAGTCCGTGCCAATTCTCTCTAAGGTCAAGTTTGAGTGATTTAACAGCTGATGGAAGTGTAGCTGGTCTAGCAAGGTCAGTACTTTTTGAAATATATTTTTATTTACAACCACTGGCGAAAATGACATTTATTCTACAACCAATTAAATGTGATTTTACAAATTTAATTTATGACATTTTTTTGTATATCATCATTTTCATTTTTTTAACATTTCACAATATTCTGAAAATATATACTGGAATTGAATTGCATTCTTGAATCTTGAATTTAGACATTTTTTAATATATTTGGCATTCTTTTTTTATCGCTCTTAACAACTCAATGTTTCATTCATTTTGTTAGCTAAATTTTTTTTTTTATTGCAAATAAAATTTTGAATTTCTTAAATTGTTGTAAATGCTTTTTTAAACGAGTGTGCGAGTGTTTGTATTCATTAAAAAAATTTTATATTCTTCAAATAGTTTTAAAAAATTTAATTAGCTGTTAATATTTTCAAAAATAAGTGAAAAAAAGCAATTACATTGAAATAATAAATTATAACTATACTTTTAATTAAAAATCAAAAAAATCTTGCAAAAGTTTTCAAAATTAAGCAAAATGCAGTTAATTAAAAAACAAAATTATAACATAAAAATTAAAAAGAAAATACAAAATATTGGTTAAAATCAGCTAGTTTAAAAAACAGTGTGTTCCGATTTTCCATAATGTATTTGTAATAATCTTTCATTACATAAGTTTTTTAAAATTATTATAGAACACTTGGTGAGGGCGAAACAGGACCCAGTAGCCCACTTGGAAACAATGTGTGCGGTGGTTCAAGTAGAGTATCATCAGAACTTAATGGAATTCATAATAATTCAACAAATAACGAAAGCCATTCAAGAAGAGAATCATTGTCTTCCTTAAGTGTGGAATCATTTGGTTCTATAGAAACTGAACAAGCTCTTCTTGAACAATGCATTTCATCAGGTATGCCAAAAAGCAAACAACCAATAACGACTTCCAAAATCCATGATAAACCAATAGGTGTCGCAACAAAACAATTCAATTCAAAAAAGAAAATTGAATTGGACGAATGTAGAAAAATAGAAAAAGAAAATGAGAGAATGATAAGTCCAAAAAACGGGAATGCTGCGTCTGCTGCCGGGAACATAAGTCAAATAAGTCCCGTAACTCCGAAAACGGTGGCAGGCGTCGACAGCACAGAAAAAGTAGGACTCGCGTTAAAAATAAGCCCGATGAGAGTAACAGGGACGTTCCTAGATATATTACCGGACAAATCATCGCATACAGAAGAGAACTTATTGACAGATCTAACGAAGAGTGGCTGTGAGAAATCTCTAGGCAAAATTTTGGATAACAGCATGAGCAATTCATCTTATTCGAATTCAGATAACTGTGCGAATTTAGATAAATCTGAAATAGAAACTGTAGATCTTGAGCCTGTACTTGGTACAAGCTTAGTTGACAATCGAATGCTCGATCCTGATGCAATGATTGAATCTTTGGATAGATTTACAGCGGAATTAGTTTCACAGGCGTCTTCTCATTTGCAACATAAAGAAGTTAATAAATGCACCGTTTCTGTAACAGAAGGAGATACTTGGAATGAAGACATGTCGCAAAATGATGTTAGTTTTCCAAGTATTTCTGGCAGCATACCTAATGTAGTTACATTTGAAAGTGAAAAATTAGAACAGAATGTTGATGCAGTTGATGGTCCAGGAATATCCAATGATTTTTCTTCTCTTAATAGCAATACGATGACAGAATCAACGCTAATTGCAATAGAGGCGACCAAAATAGCAACTACATTTAAGCAAGAAGCAGAATTATCACAAAGCATTAGTAGTATAGCCTCATTAGAATTAGATGCTGTGCAACCACCATCACAATTCAATTCTTTAACAAGCAGTGCATTTGAATATGTAAGAAAGAGTCCAAAAGTGGTTAGGAAAAAGTCCATCCCTGCTGGACTTATGGTTAGAAGAGCACTTAGTAATTCATTAAATCAAGGTAAGACTAAATAATTGTTCTATTTATTAGCTTGGTAATTTATCAGCACAAAATTCTACATTTTATAAAAATATAGCGCATTATAGTTTCTATTTAATACAAAAAAAGTTGATGAAATAGCTGAAAATTTTAAAGTAAAGAAAAAAATACTGACTATGCTACTGGATTCTACGCAAAATAATGTATAAGATTTGTTATTCCTGTTTCAGTTTTAGAAATAAACCAAATAGGAGCCATAATAGAAAATTCTTGATGTTTTCCTTGAAAACTAAAAATTATAGAATAGAATATATATTCTTTTGCTACCAATAAAGTAATTTTGCAAAATTAGCTGAGTTGTCAGAATTGTACCATTTTTAGTTTCTGTGATAGCCTATAGCAACATTGTACATTGTGAAAACATCAAATCACCGACATGTATTTTATAGAGTCTTCTCTAAATTTCCATTTCACTGATATCATTTCTTAATATTTGTTATTCTGATTTTTTACAAATTATTACCATTTTAATGGAATAATTCTATGTTTTAGCTTCAAGCATGGAAAGTTTGGATAATCATAGTGTTTCTAACCTTGATCAAGTTAACCCCCCATCAGCGATGATGGGTATATCGATGGACATGGACAGCAGTATGATGAGTGTTGCTAGTATATCAAGTGAAATTGGTGATTTCCAAGTGAATGGAAAAGTTAGTGAAAAGTTCCAACAACCCAATCCAATTTTCAATGTAAAACAACCTGCAAATTTGTTGCACTTTTTAACAGACAGTGCAAATGTTAATAGTATAAGTGATTTGGACAATGTGAATCCACCTTCATTATTTAACGAAATTACAGATATGTGCAATTCATTAACCGACATTGCTACAGAAAATATCGAAACTGAGATATATGAAGATTGTAACACATTGCTCACTGAAAATGATGTTACTGAATTTTCAGATGCAAACAGTACGACACCGATTCAGTCTGATTTAAGTAGTGCAGAAACTACTCCGAAAAAAAATAAAACTCTTAACAAGCAATTGACTCCAAAACAAAGGAGGAATTTAATTAAAGAACGTTATCAGACTTATACTATTGCTGCAGAATTAGTAATGAGAGAAGAGGAACAAAAACAGAATGAAGTTTTTGATGATGATAGTCTTACAGAAGATTATAGAACAGTGGCTGATAGCAGTGAAACTTATGGTACGGCAGCGGAGAAATTTTCAACGGCTACTTTTACAAGGAGTCCTAGTAAGACTACACCGAAAGAAAGAAGACAAAATGATAGATCGCGATTTGAAACACAGGTGAGTCATTTGTTATTGATCAAATGATAACAATGTAGCATAGTAATCTACCAAAATAGATAGTGTATTATCTGGAATGTTTTATAAATAAATGATATTCAATAATCAAGATAAACTATGTGTGCTAATATAGTATTCTACTCAAATGTAAGTGTTAAGAATTAAATAAATCTGAAATTAGATCAATTCCTAATGAAAAATTCAAAAAATAATATTTTATTTGCGTTTTTGTAAATATCCATCGTTATGTCAACAATTCAATTTTAATAATAATTATTAAATAAATACCTACTTATATTTAATAAAGCAAACTGCACTGATTGAAGTTTTATCGACTTTTGCCTTAATTGTCAAAATAATCAATGAATTGATTTTCTTTTGTGTAGATAATTAAATTGATTCATTATAAATAATAACCATATCTTAGTTTTGTCCTCCTTTGTCAAACTATCTATCCATATAAAGTAAATAACATTATAGAAAAATAGTAAGGTTAGGTTTGGTTAGAGGCAGCTCTGACATTGTGGAATGGTCTCATTTTTCTTCAACTTGTTCGTCAATCTTTCCATCCAGAAAGAATATATGTATATTATATTTCACCTTTTTCATTAGAGAATATACTATTTTAGCAATGGTTGCATCTATATTCTTATCTATTGGCATCCCTTCATACTAAAATGCAAATAAAATTCATTGAAGCCAATAATAGTATTTTTATTTTACTGCCGAACTTGTTGGTTACTTCATATTGCAAGTGAAAATCACATCACCTTTTGTCAACTCCCATTACTGTTGTTCATTTACATTGAAAAATATCAGATTTGATTTATAGCAACACTAGTCTCAAATTGATAGTGTAATAAAACACATAGCAGACAATATGAAATAAAAGTAATATACAATAGTATAGATATTAATTCAATCATAATGAAATCATGCTAGTGATTTCATTCTCGGACAGAATTACAATTATGTTTCAATTCATTAATCAATCTTTCTTTACATTTGCAGGTATTGGATAAATCGGTGACTGATACATTGGGCCTGGATACGCCAACAACAAATGTGGAGGTTTTAAATAATAATTCGCCCACTACAAGTCCAGCTAGAAGCAGAATAAGTATCAGAAAGAACTTTGTCCAAAAAAGGTTAGAAAACAAAGAGCGTTTTAAAACGCAAACAATAACAGAGGCCAGTCTTTCTCCACCACCTACGATTAACACCACTAACACAAATGACCTACACTATTTAGTGCAAAAAGAAGCCAACATGGTATTAAAAACCTTAAGAGAGACAAAGTCCAGACCGGACGAGTTACTTGACTGTGAAACATTAAGTTTGGTATCAAACGAAGATGATTCCGAACACAATTCTGGAAGTTCTATGACTTATAGAACCTATCACAAGAGTTGGGGACTGGGTGGAAATAACGTACCTGTAATACAACCTGCGCCGAGCAGAATATCGTCAGATCTTGAAAATTACCATCCAGATAATTTAATCATTGATCCTGAATCTTCAAATGAATGTAACTTATCTAAACATAGCGACTCTGATGGTGAAATTGAAAGACCACCTCAAAAGCCAAAAATTGTAAAGCCTTCTGATAAACCTTCCGCTATAATAAATGATTGTACAAATGAAAGTGATAGTCAAGGAAAGGGAATCAGGGGTCGGCGAAAACCTCTATATTCTAAAGCCAATGCCATTAATAAAATGCCTCAAAGGACATTGAAACCTATAAAAGCCGTTACTTCCAATTTAGTTAAAAATGTAACTGCATCTACTATTAAATCGAATGTTCAAATGAAAGTTCCAAAACCAACAAAGCAATTTGTAAGTAAACCGCCAATACCACAGGCAAAGGGTCTCAAACCTCCAACTAATTATAATAAATCGACAAGTCCTAAATTAGGAGGATCAGCTAATAGTTCCCCTAAAGGTAGTCCTGTGAGAACCGCTAGTAATAAAATTATTTCTAATAGAACTAGTTCAGAAACTGCATCCAAGGGCAATGCAAATAAATCGCCTGTTTCAATTGAAAGACAGGGAACATTTACTAAAGAAGATAAAGCTAAAAGTAGGATACCAAGTGCTATTCCTAAATCAACACCGGTATCGCGCATAGCTAAAGCCATACCACAACCAAAACCCAAAACAGGATTAA
This sequence comes from Tachinus sp. AB-2021, assembly GCA_030264575.1. NCBI lineage: Eukaryota > Metazoa > Arthropoda > Insecta > Coleoptera > Staphylinidae > Tachinus > Tachinus sp. AB-2021. Next base: position 25,460 of record JARJEC010020073.1, read on the forward strand.
TAAAAAGTGCCAGCTCAGACAGAGCAAATAAACCACCAAATAGAATCTACAATCGATCACCTAGTGCAGACAGCCGAGAAAAGCCTTTGAAAACATCTCCATCAAATCAGAGCCTTAAAAATGGTGCCGTGAAGCGATCAGTACCTGAAGTTGCTCAAAGATCGAGTAGCACTTCAAACATTACTTCTAACACGAACAGCAAACAAATTACGAGCAAAATTGCCAATTTGTGGAAAAAGGTTGAAGAGAGTAAAAAGCAACCGATGAAAAAAGATACCAGAATTTGGATTCAAAACAAGATAGAAAATGAGGCATCTTGTAGTGAAGTTCCAAAACTAATAAGAAGCAACACATTTGACAATAAAGAAAGTATTGTCTTGAGAAAACACAATGATGAGGTAGATGAAACGAAACGAGTGTCACGTTTGGGATCATTTCTCATTGTTGATGATGAAAGTACTGGATCAATGCCTCAATATGACTCATTAAATAATACATCTGATTTATCTTTCTAGTTAGTTTGCATCACATAACCTTATTATAATTGTTTGAAAATGTCGTAACATTATGTTAGTAAAAAAATATTTGATACACTAATTACAATTTAATTAGTGCATTTAATGTTTCTACTAGGTATTATTACGGAACTAAATTTTGTTTTTGTTTATTGTTTTGTTAAACATTTCATAAATCTTTAAAACATGTAGAAATAAATCGGACTTATTTACTTCATGCTTTACAGCTTTTTGTATCGTATCTCATGTTGTTTTATTGTTATTTATTAGTATGTAAGAACACAAAAAGAAACATCCAAAATTGTTTATATGTAATGTATTTTCTATATTTAATTCTAGTCTGTTCCAATATTTTGTGTAAAGACTGTATATGTACATTTATTTATGGTAATTTGGTGATATTATGAAATTATAGGACAAAATATATTATTGTATGTATATAAAATATGAATAGAGTATAGTCAGATTTGTAGGTAGTGTAATAGTAGTTTTTTAAGATTTGTAATTATAAGAGAAACTAGTAGTATAATCATTTTTATTGAATACTAAATTATTTTTGTGTGCTTATTAAACTGTAGGACCTGTTGGTTATTACAAGACGTATTTTGTATGTAATATTCAACAGATTTTTAGGAGTTAAATGATATCACAATAAATTTGTTTTTTTTTACTTGATATACTTTTGCCTTTAATAATTAAAGTTGTGAATAAATACTTAGTGGATTTATTATATAATATATTGTTTATATTTGCCCGTTTTCTTGCTTTAGTAGACTTATTTGGCAGTTCTTACAAAGGTAAGTATGCTCTAAATCTAAAAGTTCATGCTTGAGGAGAACTTTACTTTCAATATTAATACATGGTTATGAAAGTCCTGAATTTTCCTGGTTTGGTAAAGAAATCAGGAACTACTTAGTAATTAATTTGAATTAAATTAGTTGTGTAAATATTTTATTAACACATTATCTATTAGATATTTGATTGTTGTATGTATTAAAGATCTGCGTTTTAAAAATCTTGGAAAACATGCATAAAATTAATATACACAATTTTACTAAGGTCAATAAAAATAAATCAAATAGCTAAAAGTTATATATTAAATTAATTTAAAAACAAAACAAAAAATTAATTGGTGCAATAATTGTTGATGATAGTCAATATGAGAAATTTTTATAAAGTCTATTATATCTTTCTGTTGATTGTAAATTATTTATTTTGTAATCCCAGTCTTAAAATGCCGAAGAGAAAGTTCAGTGACGTCAACTACTACTTAAGTAACATCTGAGAACATACTATTGCTTCAATATGTATCTTAAGAGGTTCTATCATCCAGCTGGTGACAAATGCAACGTTTGCAAGGTAGAGGATAGCTGGAACACATCTCCTACAGCTGCTGTAGATGGGTCGCAGCACGGGCCAAGCTTGGAGACAAGATCGGCGAAAAAGAGGTGGCGTGGTAACAATGATGGGTCAGTGCTACTCACGTCAGGGTATGTATCCTGAAAGTTGACTACGCATTCCCAAGTTTACAAGATCAAAATTTCACTAAATGGACGGCATGCAAGACCCACCCACCAACTGGTAATTTCCCCAAATCACAAAAATTGTATAACTGTGTTAGTTGTTAACAGAGTAGTCAGAGCATAATATTTTACAAAGTGCCGCTGATTTGTTTATTTTTCACTGTTAAATAACACAAAATCTTGATAAAAAATAATTGTTAGGTAATAAATATGCATATATTCTTATTCATTTTTATATTCCATGTAAGAAAAATTTAAATCAATAATTCTAAATATCTAAACTATTTATAAATGTGTCTTCTTCTACTTTGTAATGATGTTGAAGTGAAAACAATTTTGTGGACATATCAAATGTATATTTACTTTGATCGACGGTGACAACAGATGAATCCTGATCTAAATATTCAAAAAGTATCGTTGTTTCAAATGTAACCATTGAAAATGAATCTATGGTTATGGTTTTTGATTCAATGAATTTGTACAGAGTGTAAACGGTATCTCTACAAATACTAGATTCCATCAAATCACAGCTCAGAGGTTTTAAATAATGATAATTTACTACTCGTAATTCCTGTTCTTCCTCAATTAATTTGAATTCAATTAAACAGGGACCTAAAATAATAAAAATTATAATTTCTTGAAATTCCGACCATTAATTAAATACCTTTAATAAAAATTCTATCTTCATACGAGAACACTGTAAATATGTCAGGAAAACTAGGCACTAACTTGTCTTTATCACATATTTTTATCAAAACAAAACTGCAATTTTGCTGAACAAATAAGTATCCACAATTATTGTCCACATTGAGCAGAAGTAATTGATTTTTATAGTTGCAACACTTCATCTGAATTCCCGGACATGGCAGCATTATTTGTTTGCTCCAAATATCTACAAGGATTTAATTTCAGTTGGGTATTGTAACATTAGAATATAACATACTATCCATATAATTATACCAAAACATATTATCTTGAATTATCCTAAAATTTCCTGTGCCTCCGATTATGTACAAATATTTTCCACAAATCTGGGATCGGAAATGTCGCCTTCCAAATGGTAACCTGTAAGTTATAAAACCTGCTTAGTTAGATTTACTTGATATTCCCAGATTTTTTATTAACTTAAAAAAGTAAAAAGAACGTTATTTTCACCAGGACTAGTAATTCTCAAACTGTGTGGACGCTGATAGCTATTCTTAAACTGTGTGTGGAAGATGTATAGCTACCCCTTTTATCATTTTAATCACATATCATATTTATTTTTCATCTAATTAGTTATTTTTGGTTAACAATTTTAGTTATGTCTGGACTGCACTAAATATCTAAATTTTTTCATTATTTTGAAAAATCCTTTAATAAAATATAGAAAATCGAAAATTTTTGTAAGAAATTAATCAAATATTTGAATATGTGAATTGTTTTGAATAACCCTATTGAGTGATAACTGAAACAGGTAAAAGGCCCATGTCTTTTTTATTTATGTATATTTTTTAATGAAATTTTTATGGGTTAAAAACATTACATGACCCTCCTTTACCGCTAAAGCAAAAATTTCAAAATTTAACCAGAAATAATATCAATTTTATTTTTTCAAATGGAACACCTGTTTTTTTTTTTGCAATTTAGGATCTGTTAGTCGATTTTTCGTATAAATCCAAATTTTCTGAAGTTTTGGTAACATAACTTCATTTTGGAGAAAAATTAAAGTATTTTTTTATAGCAATTACATCTAAATACAATGAAATTATTCGGAAAAATATTACTTTGCCACATTATTCAAAATTGAGTGATTTGTGCACTTTTATAAATGATATAATTAGTATTTAAGTAGTAACTTACTTTTTTCAAATGCAAAAGTAGATTTTTTTTTACTATCAAACATCAAAAATATTTGTTTTGATCAAGTATTAAAAAAATTATAAATATTTTGTGCCTTAAAAAATATTTTTAAAAAATTAGGTTATGTTACCAAAACTTCTGAAAATTTCAAACAATATACCGGGTTTTCCATTTAAAATTACAAAATTCGTGTCAAATGCTATTTTTCAAATTTTTAGTAATTAAGTAGTTTTATAATGTATTTTAACACATAAAAATTTCATAAGAAAATATTCGTAAGTAGAAAAGATATGGGCTACTACCCGTTCCAGTATATACAATAATAGTTTTAGTAATTAATTGCAAAATAAAATCAGAAAATCAAAACAAAATGGGATTCAAATATCTGATATACTATAAGTGGAAGCTTAAGTGGCGTGTGAGGCTTGAGGAAGTGGAGAACTCAGCATATATGTCTGTCTGTTTAACACGCCCCACATACGTAACTTTGTATCGTTTTCTAGTGCTTCTCCAAGATGCTTATTTACACTGGGCCAATAACTTGGAATAGAAATCATACTCACTTTGTTTTTCTTTCCCATCTTTCCTTTATTGTATCATAAACCCAAAAGTTAGAATTCCAATTGCCACTGCCCAATGCAACTTCTCCACC
>JARJEC010020105.1:0-21248 GCA_030264575.1 Tachinus sp. AB-2021
TTATTAATAATATATATATATATATATATATATATATATATTATTAATAATATTATTATATAATTAAGTTAAATTATTTTAGCAAATGAAAAATAGTGTTGGTTTAAATAATAATTATTTATATTTTTAATAGTTTTCCATTAAACCGTCCAGAAATGTAAAAAAAATGGACAGATGCGGTTTGTCAACAAAACTTTGCGAAAGTAAACACCGTTATATGCAGTAAGCATTTTACAGAGGATTCTTATACAGTCTTCTAAAAAAAAATTGAAAAAAGATGTACTATCAACAATTTTTGATTTCCCAGCATATTATCAAAAAAAAGAAGAAGAATATAGAAAAAAAAATATTGTTGAGGTAACTTAAATTTAATACATTCTTCTAACACAATTACAAATTTTGAGGAAATATTTTATGAAATCCAAATTTTATAAAACTTCTGTTGAATCTGCTCTACACAAACATCACTAAAAAAAGTTAAATTTGTTAGTGACTTGGTAAAGAATCGGAAGATTAAGATTTTAAAATAACGTTTAAAAAGAAGCAGCAGGAAATTTAAAAGCATGAAAGATGTTTTAAGAATTTTAAAACAAAACAACATATGCACTAACAATTTGAACGCGGTATTAGAAAACAACTTTGAAAGATTCACTTTAGATTTGCTTAAATTGAAACTCAAAATATTTGCTTTAACTCTCTATTTTTATACTCCAAAAGCTTATACATTTTTACGTAGCAAACTTTGCCTTCCATAATGTTGGACTAATTCGTAAATGGTTTTCTAAACGAAACTGTGATGAAGGTTTTTCAGCAGAAATCTTTGAGTATTTAAAGACTGCAGCAAGTTCAAATCCTCACATGCGAAATGTGGCAATTAGATCACAAATAATTGTTGATAAAAAAACTGATCAGCATTATGGTTATGTATATTTAGGAGATATATCCCAGACAGCAGAGTCACGTCTTATTCACGTCATTTTTGGTGCTATTCGTGAATATAACGTCACATGACCAATAGATGATATCTAATAGACGTAATTTTAATCGAACAAATTTTCGAAGTAATAATGACGTATTTTTTGTGTCATTTTTAAGACGCCATCAAACTAAGAGACGCGCCCTCTATTAGCCTCTGTCGTTACTATCTTCTGCACACACCACCATACAATTACAATCCACAAGTTTTACGAATCTAACCTCACTAATTGAGTATGGCATTGACTTTGAGGATGGTGATAATAGCAATATTGCTAATATTATTATCGCTAGTTAGCCGAAAAATATAGATAAGATGAAATAACTTCGGATATTTAGTGAAAATCTTAAATAAAATTCCGAAACGTACGCCGAAATAAATGTATTTTTTTTTAAATAACAAACAACTGATTATCCTATTGCCAGCCCACTACCCATTCCAGTATTGATAAAAGTTTATTAAAAAATAGGAGCACGTCTATTTTACGGCAATAACAGACGTCTGTTTCACGTTATGAAGTTACGTCAATTTTACGTTACTAAATGACGTCTTTGGTCACTGACATAATTTCGTCTTTTTTTCGTAATGATTGAGTTAATAATTAAATTTTTTAACATTTTTGGAACAACTATAGAAAATAAACAAAATATTCCAAAATTAAAAAAACTTTTTTTAAGGTTTTAATATTTTAAAAAGGGTTTCACTAACATAACCCAAGACTATTCAATTAAGTTACCAGGATTTTATTGGTTCTTTTTTTTCATTTAATGGATGCAGGTTAACATTGGTTCTTAACTTGTCGATTTATGTGTGGACCGGCAACTTATTAAAAAAATATATAATATTTATTACACATTAAATTTTATAACAAATAAATTAGTTCCATTGCGACAATGTACCATTAACATAAATGCATCTTGGGCTTGTGTAAACATATTGAAATTTTTGTTTAATTATTCAAAAAGAAATTGTTTAATGAATATATGTCAAAACATCACAAACGACTATAGAATAAAAACAATAATCTAGTTACTTTTAGTGTGCAGCACTGAATTTCACAATCCTGGAAAAACATAAACATTATAAAATCCCTATATTTTTTTGGCGCAAATTTAAAAATCCTTAATCATTGTTACTATCCTTGTACACCTCCTTGTAATTTGCAGATTTTTTTATTAATCATAGTAATTTATTTGCAGTAAATGTAAAAACAAGATAATTGGTCTTACCTGTTCAGCACATTATAAAAAATAAATAATAAAAACTTAGAGCAACAAGCGTTCGGGTGTTTGTCATGTTTTTCGTAAATTTACTGCATTTGTGCGCGGTTGGTACATTTAATTCTTATCAATTGACAAAACTATTATAAATCTAATGTTATAAATATCAATTATTTAAATTTAACTATTTTTATTTTATTAAGAAATAGTAAAAAATTAAAACGCGTATTAACTATTATCTCACAAACTTAAAAAAAATGTAAATAACAGGAGCACGTACAGTGTATCCACAAAATAAATCAAAAACAAAATTGACAATCATTCACTTTGACTGTTTTAATAAAAATAAAATAAATAGAAAATCATCAATATTATATATTTTTTTTTATTAGATATTATATTTGTTGTAAAATCTTATATAAGTGGATGGTCATCGTTGGTGCAGCTGATTGGGGTTTTTTATAAGAAAGTTTATCGATGTATGTTTTTTTTCTGATTTATAGGTTTGTTGGAGTTTTTTTCAATTAAATTTACTTTCTTTTAAAAGCAAAAACAATAAATTCTGTTTTCTTGAAGCACGTCATTAATATGGTTTTCTAAAACTATAAAAATAGTAAACACTTCAATGAATCAAAAATGTTTTTACAAATTCACTAAATATTTTTAATTTTTTTTTAATTTATATAAAAATATAATCATTTGCTTGAAACACAAAACATTCGGTTGGTTAAAAAAATTGTTTTCACTTGCTCATTCGATTCATGATTTTTGTTTCTAAAAATTCAAAGAAAAAGACTTAAGAATTTAAAAAACATTAACATTTTAAAATTTTATGAAAAAACAAACAAAAAATCATTTTTGTCATGATTCAAAAATGCTTTTCTAATTTTACGCCAGGTTACTCTGTATATCGTGCCAAATGAAAACGAATCTTAAATCCAAAATGCTGAGTAATTCTGTGTCTGGTCTCACAAGGCAACGTAGCAGAATTTCTAATAAAAATGGTTTGAATTTTATTAGAAATTTGCTAACCAATCGTATTTTTAATTTAAATTTGATTTATTCTAGACCGTGGTGGTGAAGTATTACATTGTTATTTGTTATGTGTTGACGTCGCGTTAGCTTGGGAAGAAGAAAAGCCAATGGTATGAACGCAAATAAATCAAATTTTCAATGGATTCGCACAAGGGTTGCTGTTGCTCAGTTTCGACAAACATTTAGAACGGAAATGTTCTAAATGTTTTTCGAGACTAATGAAATTTAAAAAAGTAATGTAAATACTAAAATAAACTGGTCTTCTTAATTAAAATAAGAATGGCAATATAAAAATAATAAATTAAATAAATATTGATTAGACATAATAACAATGTAAAATTTTTAAATTGAAAATATATTTTTTTATTTTTATTTCAAAAATATGCTTTTAAATACGTGAGAGCACTTAAACACACTAAAAATCTGTTTCTAAATTTTACAGCAAAAATCCGTGTTAAGGAAAATGTTGTTCAGTACTTGTTGGTTTTATGAAGAGTGAAGTATATACAATAAAAGATGTAAATTGCTGATCCTCCTTCTAATTGTTTCAAAATTATAAAATACCTTTTTAGTACTTTATATGAATTATGTTTTGTAGAAAATTCAATATTTTGCATTACCTTTAAATATCTATACACGTTTACTAATACCCGTCTATTAATCTAATGTTAAACTAAACTTTTGGTTAAATTAAACAAAAATCTTACAATTATTAACTAATCCTTTTTTATTTTAAAAGTTTAAAATGCGATTTATAACAATATTTTAGAAGCTTTATGGCATTTTAAAATTTCTTCAGTGTTTAACAATAATTCCCAGGAATTAGTATATTTTTTATACAGTAAAATTGTAAAATTCCCGCGATTTTTGTACCGAGAATTGGAGGTTCTAAAACCCTAGTTAGACACGTTATTACACCACGTTGGGAAAATGCGCAGTAAATTTTTAATTTAAAATGCTTTCGTAGCACACCGAGTAATACTAACACCACGTTCAGACTAAAATTGTGACCTAAAAATGTTTTCATTATTATCTACAAAAATATCTCACTACATATTATGTTCAGTATCTAATACAAACAAGTATATAGATGTAATTCCAATACCCCCACTATACCAAAAAGCAATGAATGCCAATTGTCTTTTAATAAAGCATAATCTGAATAAATAAATAAAAACCTGACATCATTCATGCAATATATTTGCAAGAACAGCGCAAGTGGATATTATCGCATATTATCCAACAATTGAATTGCGCAATAATTGGGTAGTTATGACTATGGTACAAAAACACTGCACGAGGCAATAAACATCAACATCTTATAACTAAACTAATACCTATATAACCTGTTTAAATAAAAACTCTCAATCATTGTCTAGTGCGATATACTTGCAGGACCAGCATAGGTAGAGATATTTTTTCAATAATTGGGGGAGTGGGTGGCAAGGTGACAATAGTAAAAATACTTGATAAATAGTTATGACTTGAGTGGAAGCATTACCCGGTTATTGCACAATCCAATTATTATAAATATTATCTTTACCTGCAATGTTTCTGCAAAAAATATTACAGTAAACGGTTGGGTGATCGATAAAAGATACTAGACTAACTTTCATTCTAAAAGTTATAAAAATACTATAAATAAATATTATAAAACTCCACAAATATAATAAGAAAAATATTTTATTCATCTTATCTTATTTATAAACCATATATACATTTCGACATCTATGTGTCCTTATCAATAGCGATTAAATTATAAACAAAAATCGCATATTCGGACATCAAATATTGAACAGTATTATGACGTCAATCAGGCTATAGAATCAAAAAAGCTTAAAATTTATTATAAAATTACGTTGCTACAAGCGACAACAATTAAATGTAGATAATTGTTTCTCTCTTCATAAGAGATCATAAAAAATGTTCAAATAGTTCAAATGTATGTATGTCATTTTTTGTACAAAGTAGCGGCCGACGTACAAGACCGACGCCGTGTCTTTAAAATGCCCGAGCTGGTTTTAAGTCTCAGTTCAGGCCTGACTTTGACTATCGCTCTGTAAAGTGATACAATCAACATTTCTATTTATTTTCATCTGATCTTGAGAATGCTTCTGGTACAGTTAAAAGATTTTCTAAAAACATTTCATCGTGATTGCATCTTCTTTTTTGAATTATTTCATCGTTTTCCTGAAATTCTACTACTTTTTGATTTCATCACTGAATCTAGTTTATCCTCCTCATCGTTTATAGTATAATGCCAATCTTGTCAGATATATGTTTAATTCAAATATTGTAAATAATAATTATTTATTATTTACAATTTAAATTTTTAAATGAAGCCTAAGTTAAAATTAGAATATTATAATTATTAAATAATTACTACGTCATTACTCCATTTTAAAATAAATTAAAATTCACCGGCAGTGAATTTTTTAAATATCTATTTCAAAATGCAGTAATGGCGTAGTAATTATTTAATAATTATAATATTCTAAAATGTTTAGTTATTTTTACATCTCATTATTACATTTTGTGGGTTGGATCTTACTCAGTAAACACATTTTATAAAATTTAGGTTTCAATACATACATTTTATGTTACAAAATTTACGTAAAAATGTTATGTAAATAATATGTAATAAAATTGTAAATGATATTTTTTAAGGTAAGTTATATGCTAATTTGTTTAAGTTATAAAAACGTTACAAAATTTACATTAAAAAACGTAAATTTTAATACGTTTCTTTTACATATAAATAGTAATGTAAATAAAACGTAAATTCTGCAGCGTTATAATAACATTATAATTTACGTAAATTTTACTTGAATTAAAACCATATTATTTACATATTACTAAATATGTGCAATAAGTGTACGTTAGTGTTTGTGTTGATAGTTTGTATAGATTTTCAATTTGATGGAATCAGTGTTTGTGTCTATTCCGGAATGCTCTATAACCCATAACCCATAATCATGGGTTCTAATCTTTGTGGCAATCGGACTAATAATAATCGACCTGCAACATTCAACGTAGCAAACCAATCTTTTGTGTACAACCTGAGCTAGCATACATGGATTTTAATTTATTTCATAACTCTTTTGCATATGTATTGGAGTATATTCTTTAATATGCATGTATAAGAAAGCATCTATGGTCCCTTAATGCAATTTATTGATCCGTCAAGCACTAAAAAATTATCGACCCCAAATCCCTATTCTTTATACTTGTCTGACGACACATATACACTACTGTACTCTTTCAGATTGTTTTTACATAGGTTCATTATACGACGGTGAACGGATTATTTTATTTTGTTCTTATAACGAATTTCTTAAAACTCTTAGGTATTTTAATGGATGTATTGAGTAATTAGGAATTTTTAAAGGTGTAAATCCGCTCGTCGTCCTAGTAAATCTATATAAAAATTATGGTGAAAGATAAATTAGTGACGTCACACTAATGGCGTGTATTAAGTTGTTATAATCGACTAACTTTTATTTATTGTCAATGACAGAACTCACTTTAGTCACTACATATTATGTTCAGAACAAACAATCTTATAGATATAATTCCAATAAAATATGTACGGAATTTAGAGCCATTTTACAATACATTTCTATGTAAAGCCATTTTTTGTTTTGTTTGACAGGACTCAAAGTTACAAAGTTACCTGGACTTTGTCCGCCAATTAATCGCCACTGTATATATATAATAAGATATTTAAAATTTCATCAATTTTTTTTTAAATATTGTGTTATTGTTAACTTTTGTGTTTTACTAATGCCATAATACCCTGTGATATCTCATATCTGATAATATGCATATGCAAATTGCGACTTCCTACGCAATTGAAATGTTGAAAATAACCTCCATATTCAGTTTGTGCTTTAATTATACAGTTTTACGCATATTTATTTATCCAACTCGATTATATTATTCAATTAAGTACAAAGTCCCAGTGGTACGAATAATACGTGGCATTGGTATTAGAATTTATAATATTACATCATATTATGTCATTGAACCTAAGTCATTCTTATATTTCTTATTCTTCCACCTACCATCTACTATAATGAAGATGCAAGTCTAGGTTAAGGTCATAGAAATTTGATGATTTCTATTACCATTAGAAAAAATGACTATCCAATACCCACCAATAGCATAAACAATGTTAACAAAAATATTTAAATATGGAACCCTCACTACGATTCTTGGGGGTTCCGCTTACACAGTAAGTACAAGTAACAATAATCTTGAATCAATAGGAATAGTCAGATTAAGCCGTGCAGCTATAACTGTTTTTAAAATTGGAACGATTTACAAAAAGAATCTTTATAACCATGGATTGGATAAAAAATCAGAACAGTATATAGAGTTAAAAAATTATTGCCACCAGCGTGGCGCCGAAAAGCTTCTTGATTTATGTTGCAAAAATAAAGGTGTTTACATAAAAGTGGGACAACACATTGCCGCATTAGACTACTTATTACCTAAGGAATATGTACAAACTATGAAAATATTACATAGCCATGCACCTGCAAATAGTATTGAAGACGTTTATAAAGTTATAAGAGAAGAATTGAAAAAAGATCCACATGAATTATTTGAAAGTATTGATGAAAAACCATTAGGAACGGCATCGTTGGCACAAGTACACAAAGCTGTTTTAAAAGATGGCTCAATTGTTGCCGTTAAAGTGCAGCATCCTTACGTCCAAGGCAATTCGAGAGTCGACATGAAAACCATGGAATTATTAGTTCAATTAGTAAGCTTAGTTTTTCCAGAATTTAAATTTCAATGGCTTGTTGATGAAACAAAAAAAAACATTCCCAAAGAACTTAATTTTGAAATGGAAGGTAGAAATGCTGAGAAAATTGCCAGCTTATTCAAAGACGTTGATTGGTTGAAAATACCAAGCATTAAGTAAGTTAATTTATATATTTTTTTAACCTTTCAGAACACACGCTGTAGATTGTAACGTTAGCACATGCAACTTGCGGTCTAATCGACCACGCACGTGAATTAATAATAAGCAATAAAGTTTGTTTTTTATTTTATTTTCAAATCCAAAAATACATTACATATAGTGTAATAGAAAAATATAAAATTCAGTTTTTTTAAATTCAAAACTAAACATACTACATATGCAATAGAAAAATATTTAAAAAAGATACAAAATTAAATTTGGTATCTTTTTACTCATCAAATTCTTATAGCATAACTAAATGCGCATACCGCTAACTTAAATATTACAATTTCTAGAGAAGATTTTTGAAAAGTGCAGTGCTTTTGACCATATTGCGTGTACTGGAGTGTTAAATCTTATTTTTACAGCTTTAAAAATACCTACCTATCATTAAGTAAGTTAATTTATATTTTTTTTAAACCTTATTTTTATTGCTTCAGATGGGATTACACAACTTCCAGAGTGTTAACGATGGAATTTTTAGAAGGCGGACAAGTCAACGACGTCGATTATATTAAAACGCAAAAAATAAATCCATTTGAAATTACAGAAAAATTGGGTCAGTTATATTCCAGGATGATATTTATCAATGGATTTGTGCATAGCGATCCACATCCTGGTAATATTTTAGTTAAAAAAAATGTGAAAGGACGTTGTGATATCGTTTTATTGGATCATGGATTATATGCGGTAAAATTTAAAAATTGTAATATATAATGTATCTTTGATATTTTAATTGTTAGGATTTAACTCGTGAAACTATGGTAAATTATGCCAATTTATGGCTCAGCATATTGGGGCGCGATCGCAAATCAATGCGGGAATATTGCAAGAAATTAGGAGTTGAAGGAAATGTATACGGATTATTCACGTGCATGGTCACAGGCAGATCTTGGGATTCAATTATGGAAGGGATTGATAAGTAAATGTTTAAGTTTTCGTAAATGCATTTGTACGTCATTTTAGAACATAGGGATTAATGTAATTTCAATATGCCCCTGATAATTTCTAGCCAATGCATAATAAAAATCCCATTCTAAGTGTAACATCAAATAATTTTGATCTTTTAACGAAATATTTGTCATCATTGTCAAATATTAATTTGACGATGAAAATATTTGGAAATTAAAAAAAACCAAACAAATCATTATAAATGTTATGTTTTATTATCAATGATTTAATGATTTTACAGGACAAAACCAAATGCGAGTGAGAATGATTTATTTCAGCGAGAATTCACGAATCTGCTTCCCGATATATCTGGTGTTCTGGAGCGCGTCAACCGTCAACTTCTTTTAATTTTAAAAACCAATGATTTAATGCGTGGAATTGAATACACGTTGCAAACCAGCACAAGGATGGGGTCCTTCCAAGTAATGTCTGCCTGCTGCGTGAAATCTGTTTACGCTCAACAAATCGATGAATCCACTTCTAGAATGAAGAAATGGGCCAAGACATTGGCTCAATATTGGTTGTTATTTAAAATTAATATTTATTACACTTTTATCAATTTAAGGGCCATTGCTAACTGTTAGAAAAATGTATTTTTCCATTAAACTTATAAATTGTTTATATTAATTTTAAATTAATTTCACAAAAAAAAACAAATAAATTTTCTTCATTGTTTCATTTAAGTAAATCAGGTATATGCAGCATAATATTCAGTAGCGTATATTTAGTTGCATAACTACGTAGTAAACTCGAAATAACATGAAGCACTATAATATTTGTGTTATCTGAAGTCACATTTGAATGCTTGGCCAATTTATTCCATCTTAATATAAAGTCCTATACTTGATTTATTTGAAATAAATAAACCATTGTGTATTTTATGTAAAATTGTAAAATACAATTAGCTAACTTCATTATTGGGTATTTTGAATGTTAGGTATGCGTTTTGACATTGACATAAGCAAAGATGACTCATTTTTAAGAATTTTTAATTTGTTAATTAATATTTAGTCGATAATGGAGGTGTTCAATAAAATATATTCGCAAGTTAGTAGTTCAGTAAGTAGCACAGTTTCGCAATTATCGGGTGTTTTGCCTGGAAATCCTGTAACTAGAGAATTTGATGCCTCATCCCATATAGCATCTGGAGGACCTGGTAAGTTTAAATTTCTTAAATTGACTTGGTTGAATTTTTGTTTCCAATCAATTGTAGGTTTGCTGTGGAAAATATACAAAGGAACAAAAAGATCGACGAAACAAGAGGCTTCGATATTTGTGTTTGAAAAACGCCAGTTGGAAAAATGGGGAAAAGGAGATCGTGATATCATTTTAGATTCTTTACGTAGAGGTGTAATGCAATTGACTAAAATAAGACACCCTCGGATATTAATAGTGCAGCATCCATTGGAAGAGAGCCGGGAAAGTTTGGCGTTTGCAACCGAACCGATATTTGCAAGTCTTTCGAATGTATTGGGCGATAGTTTTAATATGCCACAACCATTGGCTGATTTTAAATTTTTTGATATTGAAATGAAATATGGTTTGCTGCAAATTGGCGAGGGGCTGGCATTTTTACACAATGATGTTAAATTGTTGCACAAAAATATTTCTCCTGAAAATATTATAATTAACCAGCAGGGGGCATGGAAAATTTTTGGTTTTGATTTCTGCGTGCATAATACTAGTCCTGCAAATAGTCCCCCTTTTTATCCACATGAGGATTATAGTCCTGCTTTGCCCATCGTTGTTCAATCGCAGTTAGATTATATGGGGCCGGAATCTATTCTAACACAAAGTCACTCGACGGGGAGTGATATGTTTTCACTGGGAATGCTAGCATATGTGCTGCATTCTCCTGGTAATCAACCCATTACAAAAGTCAAAGATGTTCAGCAGTTTCGAGCAAGAGCTCAACAACTGAAACAGTTACCCGCTGCAAAATTGCAATGTATTCCTGATGATTTAAGGGAGTACGTTAAGATGATGTTGAATGTTACACCTGAGTTGCGGCCAGACGCACATCAATTTATTAAGGTGACTAGGTACTTTTTATAGTGAAAAATATTCCAACTTGATTTTTTCAGATTCCATATTTTGAGGATGTAGGTGTCAAAACCTTAACGTATTTAGATTCGCTACTTCAATGGGATAATTTGCAAAAATCTCAATTTTATAAAGGTCTGCCTGAATCTTTGGCTAAATTACCACAACGAGTGCGATTACAGAGGGTTTTGCCTTGTCTAGTCCGTGATCTTCAGCAACCAACAATGGTGCCTTTTGTTTTGCCCAGCATTTTAGATATAGCTCAGCATTGTTCCCAGAAAGAATTTGTTAAATATATATTGCCATACTTAAAACCCGTTATGAAACTCACCGAGCCTGTTCAGATCTTGCTGATATTTTTGCAAAAAATGGAATTGTTACTGAAACTGACTCCAGCGGAAGATATCCAACAGCATGTATTACCTATGCTGTATCGTGGATTGGATTCAGATACCCCGCAAATACACGAGCTATGCCTATCGGTTTTGCCGACATTTGCAGGCTTATTGGACCATTCTAATGTTAAAAACAGTCTTTTGCCGAGAATTAAAAAATTATGTCTGTCTACTACGAATCTTTCAGTGCGTGTTAATTGTTTACTTTGTGTTGGACGTATTTTAGAAAATTTAGATAAGTGGCTAGTTTTGGATGAGATATTACCATTTCTTCCACAGATACCGTCGAGAGAGCCAGCTGTTTTAATGGGAATTTTGGGTATTTACAAATTAGCACTGAATCATAAAAAATTGGGAATAAGCAAGGAAGTGGTAGCAACACGCATACTCCCATTTTTGATACCGCTTTGTATTGAAAATGGATTAAGTTTGCCACAATTTAATGCGTTGGTAGCGTTAGTCAAACAGATGTTTCAAATGGTCGAAAATGACCACAGAACTAAACTGGAACAGTTGAATTCTGTTCAGCATGAACGTAAAGTGTTGGAATCGACAATGCCTTCGATTTCGACGGCAACCGCAAAGAGTCCGGAATTAGATCAGGCTTTCACTGGTTTGGGTCTGGATAAATTTGTTCCAAATTCGATGAGTTTGCAGGATAAGCAAAAAATATCAAAGCAGCAGGATACAATGAAGATATTGCAAAATCAAGCACCACTCGAACCGGTACAAAACGTTCCAAACAAACTGACATTCCAAGCGAAAGATGCATTAAATACCTTTCCGCAGATAACGTCGTCGCCTAATTCATTCCCTCAGTTACCATTCCCAACAAATAGTAATCAGCAAGTAAAATCTCCTTGTAATATAAATTTAATTCAATCTCCGAATAGTTATAAGCCACCTGTAATGAATTTGCAATCACCTTTAAGTAGTAATATGAATGGTAATAATGCATGGAATCAGAATAATACGAAACAGCAAAGGAACAACACTTGGCAACAACAAAATCAATATCAGAATTGGAATGTGTTGGATAATCTTTTGCCGAATTCTGGCACAGGTGCTAATAAAATGCCGATGAATCAGATGACGAATAGTGTCACCACACCAATGCTGCAATCTAGTAATAATACTAGTAACAATACACTGTCCAATGATGACATAATGGATTTGTTGAGTTAAATTTTTAATGTGGGACTGATGGAGCTTTAATATTTTATTGAAATCTGTGCGTGCGTTTAGTAATATTTTGTTCCTAATAATAAAATGTATTATTTAATAATTTTTATTTATTGAAGATCTTTTGTATAATTATATTATATTACCAAATAGTTTAAAATTACTGTAATATAAATCATATAAGAAAATTATTTATTTCTCTAATTTGTTACATAATCTTAGTTTTCAGTGTATAAATTACAACTATGGAAATATACCATTCAAACCGACAACTGCGTATTTTGGCAAAAATGTGTATTGTACAGACTAAAACTATGCCTCTGAGACGCATTGTCCACGTGCCGATCATAAATGTTAAGATACTTCCTATACTAAGTGCCAGTTGATTTTTAATTTATCTACGTTACCTCAGGGTGCTTAGGACTAGTTGACCGACACACATCGGTAAATAGTAGTAAATACTTAATTTTAAGTTAATACTTATAAATGAGCGATTTATTTCAGTTTTTGAACCAGCATTGTTGCCGCCCAAGGAGGTTTTATCATGAGGAAAAAGTATAATACAGAGAATTTATGAAGGATTTATTGCTTGATAAGTTGAACTTGCAATAATGATGTGCAGGGCCAGCACTACGGTTAAGGCAAAATAGGCAGCCGTATAGGACGCAGCACATCTAAGGGCGCAAGCTACGCAAATTGTTTATAGGGATAAAGAGTGCTAAGTGTAAATGGGCGCTTTGTGATGTACATTTTTTTGTCTCTAGCAATCTTTGCAATTCGTGAGTTATGCAGACTAAATATTATTTAATTTCTCGAGTTAGTTAGTTTAGGTTTTTGGCAAATCAAGCTATGAAGATTATCATTGCCTATTATTATTATATATTACCCACTTTTCAATTTTCCACACAAAAGATAGTTATAAAATAATATTTCTTAAGATCAGTCTGCTGTAAATTGAACTGAAAAATTAGCATTAGTTTAATTCCACCGGAAGAAATTACTGGGGCGTTTATTACATAACCCTGCTAACTTAGTGGTGTCATTTTTTGGTGATATTTGTGAATATAACATCATATAAGTAATAAAAGACATAATATACGTCATTATTAGTTGAAGAAATGACGTTTCATTTACAATGTCATAAATAGGAAAAATACATAATAACAGAAAAACAGAAATACAAGTTTTGAGGACCCACGATTAGTAATAAAAGTTTTTAATTATCAATGATGCCTCGGTTAAAAGAATCAACGTTAATGAATATAAGAAGTATTATCTATTAATTAATGTTACTCATTAAATGAAATTATAAAAAAACTAATAAAAAAGTAAAACAATTAATATAGAAGAGCGATTATTATAGGATTCATAGTATCGTGTGAAACAAATTTTTTAATTTATATTGTAAGTGTAGTAAACGTTTCGGACATTAATTGTCCTTCTTCAGTACAAAGATAAACTTATATGTTTTTTGTTTCAATTAATTAAGTTATATTAAGACAATGAGTGATGTCCGAAACGATTACAACAGATAAAATATATAATATAAAAAAAAACAATTAACTTAATTATACCTAAACGTTATTAGTGTGTTAAATTAAAACAATTTATTTGAAAATTGTATTTACACAATTAATAGTTAATAATAATTTGAATTATACCTAATTTATTTTAATTTTGTGTCGTTTTTAAGACGTACGCTTTACGTCAAACTACGCCAAGCACTTGTTACCACACAATCTACACGTTTTCTTGAATCTAACCTAACCTCACTCATTGAGCATGGCGTTGATTTGGAGGATGATGATAATAGCAATATTGCTATTGTTGGCAGTAGTTAGCCGAAAAATTAAGTTAAGGTGAGTTAACTTCGGCCTTTCAGTGCCAGTGTGTTTTGAGTGGAACTACTTAAAAGGTAAAGATAGATGGAACAACAACACGAAATATGTAAAAGTCATCTAATAAAGTGATTATAATATATACCAGTTTGTCTATTTTATAACTGACGTTACGTCCCAGTAAACACATTTTATAAAATTTACGTTTTAATACATTAATTTTATATTAAAAAAAATACGTAAAAATGTTAAGTAAATAATTACCGTATTATTTATATTTATATTAAGGTAAATTATATGGAAAAATTTACTATAAAAAAACGTTAATTTTAATACGTTTCTTTTATATCTAAATAGTAATGTAAATAAAACGTAAATTCTGAAGTATTAAAATAAACGTATTATAATTTGCGTAAAGTTTATGTAAATTATTAAAGGAGCCCGCGTTACACCATACTCCTGTGACAGTAACAACATTAAACATGATCATAAAGATACTTTATATTGCATTTAATAACACAATATGAGAGGTTATGTATCAATATATATATCGCCGTATCTAACAAAAACTGTAGGGTCAGTTGCACCATTCAAATTGAACTCGAGATTATCTCTTGAACTAGGTCAACGCAAAATTTAGGTTGTTCCATTCTGTTAAACCAGTTTATCACTTAATCAACTTAAACGACCGCCGGCGGCCAGTTGACTATGTGGTCAAATATAACCCAACTTATAAAATCTGTCCACAGTTATCAAATTGGAGACGTATGCATATTATAATACATAATCAATTATCTTACCACCTAATAGTGTTTAATTATACTTTTATTTACAAGAAGGGACCTTTATATCGGGTAGGTGACCAATAAAGTTAAGTCAATTTAAATTGCAATTTTTTAATCTTGCTGATACTTCGGGAAAATTTTTGGCGATATAAAAATCCCTTTTGTAATATACCAATATCAATAACAAAAACCTATTACATCTTCATTGTGTTAATATATAGAAAAAAAGTCTACAAAATGCAACATAACAGAATGAAACTCATGAGCTACCCAATCTCTCTTCTCTTGTTGTTCAAAATCTTTCACTCTTTGTTCCATTTTTATTTATTTTCATTTCATATTTCAGTCCATAAAATATTAATTATTATTGTTGATTTCATATTTGATATTTTAGTACACAAAAATCTCCCTATATGCTCTAGAAAATCCCTACATATCTGCGGAGTTTTCAATAACACACCTCACTTCATTGAGAATACCTGTCGCGACCGTAACAAAACCAACTAATAACATAGTTCAGTTCAACTAAACGGAGAATGACACAACGCGCTCACCGTTAACTTTTACTTAAAATTGACTTCCAATTTAGTTGACTGACAGTTTAACTCATTATGGTGCAAGTCGCCATAAGTCATACTTTTCTGAATTTGAGTATTTTACTATAATTAATCTTTAAATCACATACTTAATTGCCGATACAAAAATTATTGTTAAGGGCAAGTTGCACCATAATAAGTTAAACTGCCAGTCAACTAAACTTTTAAATTCTTTTAAGTGCGTTTGGTGTAGAAAGCGTGTTTGGTGCAGAATAACCTTACGCTGCTATTGTCGATCGACTGTGTTGATTATTACAATTTGGCATAAAGTTTGCCATTTAACAATTATCATTTTCAGAATTCTTTTTTTTTTCTTCAACCTGAGTTTTAGTCCCAAAACTGCAAAATTGAAACGTTATCTAATGAGGTGTTCATAATAATTAATGGCGATTAATTGTTCTCACAATTACGTCATGCTTTAGGTCATCATGACGTAAACATTAGAGCAAGCATGACGTGAATATAACGTATCGCTGCTAGCTGGGTTAATGTCAAATCATTTTCTTTGTAGTCTTCCATTACTTTATTTCGTTGTTTTTTTTGTCTGCAGTGAGTGATTCTGTGGATTTTCTCTGGGTGTTTTTTAGTCTGATTTCCGGGTTTGTTTTTGCCCCATTAGCAAAGATATTCCTAATTAGCTGGTTCTTTGTTTGCTGCCCATGACATTGTTTCGAGGAGAATATGCACGTATCGCATTTGATGTGATTGGGCTCCTGTTTCTTGGATCAATATTTAGGGCTTTATTAGGTTCATTTTTAGTGACGATCTGATGTTTCCTTGAGTTTTAGGTTATTAATAAAATATCGCCGGCAAAGCGTAAGCGGTTAATTTGTTATCTATATGTATGCCTTTTTTTACAGGGCATGTTTTTCAAAACGTCTTCTACGGAGATAGTTAGCAAATGTGGTTATTTTAGTTAGTTAAAGAGGCAACTTGATATTTTCTTTGGTTGATTCTTGGTCAACGCATATAGATATTTTTATTTTTAACTGTTAAATTTATGATTTTGGTTTTTTTATTGGATATTATGTAGTATTTTAATTTTGGTTGTGTCGCCTGGACTTTGAAATGTCCATCTCCGTTTATTTGATTGATGTAGAATTTTTCGGTTGTTCTTGTTTTCAACATTTGGTACATCTTTCTTCTTTAAGCATAGTTCTGCGTTGATGGCTCTTATGATTATTTTTGGTTAGTGCCTCTAATGACATAGTAAAATAGTTTTACTTCTTTGTTGTAAGAAGTTCCTTGTGGTAACTCAAGTTTGAATTACTTGGAGTTGTATGTTTTGTAAAATATTAGAGTAAAGGGTGTTTGTGTAACATATTTGCAACATATTGTTTATTACTAAAACAATAAAATCTTAAAACTCCAAGTTTGTCGGACATATTGGCAAGTTTTTTCTTTTGCTTCTTTTCATATTTAAACCCCCTTTGTTTTCATCTTCATCTTAGTAGAGTAGTTGAGAGGTTTTCACTTGTATCCTGTGCCCTGTATTAATAACATTTCCACTGCACTTATCTACTATTTTAGGGTTAGTTGAACTTCACGCGTTATAGAAAGCAAAACACCAGGATAAGTTAAAATTGAGTTTACAGGGCCTATCTGCCCAGATATGAAGACTAGTTGGCAAGTTCTTATCTCTCGGCTAGTGAAGAGATTGAATTGTTGGTTTCCTTGGTTAGGAACTGACATGCAAGTGGTACATAATCCAACAATCACTAACAATTGAATGACGGCCGCATAGCAAGCTACCTAATTATTTTAGACCATATCCAATTTCACAGACTTAACATAAAATTTAAGCGTCAGTTAAACGTAAGAGCTATTTAACGGGTTATGCCATCATTTTAAAAAGAATTTTGACAATTTTAGAGGTTTGTCTAACCAATTATTTATTCTAACCGGGCGTAAAATCTATTTCATGGTTTATCCGTGAAATAACGCTGTACGTGCTAATTCGGTTAGGACTAATTCTAACCTCAATTATGTGCGTCAACACATCAAAATCATTAGTCAGGATAACACAGTGTGAGGATTAATTGGGAAATAAACTTTAAATACTTGACCAGTAATTAAGCAGGAGTAGACGGGCCTTTGGGTAAATGCCGATTCAGTATAAATACTCAAGATACATGTGTGATGGACAAAATTTAGTTAAGTGTTAGGTAAAATCGTTTAAAGTGACTGTTAGTATCATGTAAGTATTAAGTTAAGTAGTCAATAGGTCAATAAATTAACGTGTGTGAACATGAATATTGCTTATTGCAAATATCTATTATTAAATTTAATTTAGTTCAAGTCATATTTGTATCCTTTTATATTGTACAATTAAGTTATTTCTATGTTGTGAAATAGGTTTTGCCATAAAAATATTTACCCGGTAAAAATCGACCTTTTGTGTCTTAATATCCGAAAAAAAGATATTTCTTTTGCTACAGTATATAAACAGAACTTACTTTTCGAGAAATTTCCAGACTGAAAATGTCTTTTTTACATAAACGAAGTTGAGATTTGAAGTAAAAAAGAGAATGTTGGAATTCCGATGCACTTTTTTTACTTATAAAATTTCTTTATGTTTAATAATTTGCATCAATAAACGTGCATCTTAAAAAAAGTAGAGTACAAAGTTTCGGAAATTTTATCAATAGTGGAAATTTAATGGATTATTTTTGTCTGTTTCTATGGTTTACGCCCGCCACCAATTCACCGGAGCGTAACTCGAAAAACTCGAAGCCGTGCGCGATCTAAGTTAGTTCGTTGTTTGTAGTAGGACGGGACATACGCGAGCGTGATGTGTCTCAACTATCTTAAGATCGAATGTTAATGTTTTTGTGTAATTTGTTTGAACATATTATGGCAAGTGGCGTCGCTGGAGTCTAACTTCTTTAATAGTAAGTTGGTCAAATAGCTTGTTTTATTTTAAATATAAATAATATTTTAGTTAATTTTAGTCTTTTTCAATTTATTTAAATTTCTATAAATGTTGTTACCTTTGATTTATTTTAGCTTTACTTGGAATTTTTATAAATAGTTGTTAAATAATGCAATAAAAGTTAAATCATGCAAAAATTATGTAATTAAAATGTAGAATAATTATTTAATTAATTACTGACGAATTTAATTAGTACTACATATACAACAAGCGTAGTAAGTAGGTCCATTATTTCTTATTGCTGTAAATTAAAAAAGGATTTATTATGACTCAATAAAATTATAATGTACATAATTATAAAACATATATCTTTGTAAAAATACATTATCATTTTTCGGTAAAATTTAAGACTTATATTTTTTCAATATTTTCTATTTACATATATAGTTAGTAAGAGAATACATAAATCAATAAAAATACAATCAGTCGATTGCTTCGAAAATATTGCTGTTGCATATTAGGTACATTTAAATAGTAATAAAAAGGTTTACTAGCAGGTAATTAATTAATGGTACCTATAATACGAACAATATAAACTCAAAATTACCATACGTGTATGAACTCATGCGATGATATGTTTCATGGTTTTGTGACATCACTTCCACTCTGCCCACCTGTCCATATCCGGTCTATCACCCTCCAATTGCCAACGACCTCCATTCTGCTGGTACCCTAATAATTATTTCCAGATTACCTTTCAATAAAATATATAAACATTTGAAGCCATTAAACAAATAAAAAATGTTGAAAATATTTACTTATTTGTAAATCTCTCTTCCTTTTGTTGCATCGATGTTATTATATCGATGAAATGAAAGATTATCGTAAATTTTTAAGTTGATGCGACCATCGCGAATGTTAATAAATTAATGAAAGCAAAGTGAAATTTATTTCGCGCATGCCAATTTCCCTGACAATTTTCCTTTCATATCGCAACTAATATAATAAAATCACATTAGCTTTAGAAATTGCTATAGGTTTAAACTGTACACTTATGTGAATTAATTCTCCGTTCGTCTTGCAAATTGTTACTTACTAGAAAACGCGATACGCTCTAAAGGTTCTTTACGTTACACTTCTTCTATTATATATTTATTGTCTTTGGAAACATAATTTAATGATTAATTTATTGGAATCGTCTTTAATTAACCGATTTGTAAATTAGTTGACGTGCTTTACATATTAAATTTTTTTACTTTTTTTTTCTTGTTTGCTTACAATAAAGTTTTTTGCATTATATATCTTAAAGAATACTCAAAACAACAATTGTTTTCCTCGAAAATTGCGTTTATTATGTTACATGTAGCGCGCGATAAATATTTATTTTTTTGTGACTTAATAGCGTAATGTAAAAAGGAATTCAATTGACTTTCTATTGGAATAATTCACACAGTTAACAATGTGATATACCATATCATAAACGGGCTATTCTATAATTCTTATTAATCGGTTAGCATTTATTGGCTACAAATTAATTTTAAAATCATTTTTCGGAGTGTTTTGAAATATAAATTCTTAGTGGTATTAGTGGTAATGGTAAATTTGATATTACCGAATAATTTTTAAGAAGGTATTTTTTACGCTACAATTTTAAATTGTATTTTCCCACACATTATAAATTATAAAATATTTAGAATTGTGAGAAAATGTAAATAACAACACCAAACCCAGGTGATGGATTTAAAATAAAGATAATTTAATCAAGCTTACGCCGGCCAACTCCTTAAATAGCAATCAGTAATACTATATTTATTAAATAATAATTGTTGTTTAGTTTGTTTAGTAGTTGTTTTTTTTGGATTTTATTTTATTACCTTTGTCAACAAATACAGCTTTTTCTTGTGTAAAATAAAAACAAAACAAAAACCGTAAAGTTATGATTAAAAAAAAAAAGAATATTTTTTATTCATTTTGAAAATAGTAAAATCAAAATTAAAACTCCATAAATATACCTGGTGACCCAAGTTATAGGTAAGACTGTTTTATTTTGTTATTTATGATTGTTATGTTACAAATGAAATTTATAGGAATGTAAATTCATAAAATATGCAATTTATTATGATATTTGTGAAGTTGGTACCACTTCCGGTTATTCCGGATACGACGATATTTTGTGAATTTTAAATGGGACCATATACTTTTTTGCTATTTTAATTAGCTTTACAGTTTAAATACAAAAACTTATTTATTAAAAATTTTAACATATGGATTATACATACATACATACATACATACATACATACATACATACATACATATACATACATATACATACATATACATACATATACATACATATACATACATATACATACATATACATACA
>JARJEC010020153.1:0-12866 GCA_030264575.1 Tachinus sp. AB-2021
TCTAACATTTGGGCGCATGATCCGCGCATCATTGAGAGGCCTAATTACAGGAGTGATCAAATCACTTTGTTCGTGTGTACTTAACATGATTTTATCCACTATAGATTAAAATAGATTGTTAATCTAATAATTTGTCAGATTCTTCTTATCGGATTTATTAAACTGCGTTATTGCAGGTTAGGTTCTCAAAGTGAGAACTTGAACAAATACCCCATCAATACAGCAGGTTTATTTTGTCCGAATGTCTTCATAAACGTAAGACGTTTGTCCTAGAACGTTCGTTCGAGACGTTCATAAATTCACAAAAAAGAGGACCGCTAAAAAAAGTTACCCTGCTTTAGAAAATCGTGAAATATTATTTTGCATGCGCAGATGTGCAGTCTTGTATTTTTAAAATTCTCCATTGTTTACAATATAAACATCCAAATTCCACAGTTTTGGATCGTACGCTCTAAACATGTATGTAACTTTAAACACACGGCGAGTTGTAAGTTGCCTATCCGGTATGTCGGCGCGCCGTTCCAACACGGCGTGTTTGGAGTGTCCGTGTGAATGACTCTAATAAGTAGTTTTGTTACAAAAAAGTGGTAAGTTTTATTTGAATCGCTTACAATATTCAAAATATTAACTGTTGTCACTAAACTTAAAATAAAAACTTATTATTGAAAATGTGAAATAATTATTGAAAATAATATTAAAAAAAAATTATATTTATTACAAGGATTTAAGTGAGTGCAAGCACATTTTTATTTTGGATAATGAGAATTTTGATGCTAATAAGTTAATGTAATTCCGATTTTTGATTAAAAATATTTTCCATATTAACTTAGATGTAATCAATAAGAGATTGATAATTAATATCAACATATATTGTTTAGTTTACATTATTATTCTTTTTTATTATAATACAAAGTTGCAAACAAAAATACTGAAGTAAACTATAAAAAATGTATTACACAATATAATTACATGTTTTCTAATTTAATATAAAAAACATTTGGAATCAAACACCGTACCTTATTATTTTGTTAGAATTAACTTACATTATGAAATGGATATTGTGAGTATTGCTTCCATTGCTTGGCTTGCAAAACATTATCTATTTTATTCTGAAAATTATAAAATTAAAACTCCACAAATATACTAAGAAAAGTATTTTATTGATCTTATCTTATTCATAAACCATATATACATTTCGACATCTATGTATGATGTCTCTCTTATTATACTTGTGGAATTTTAATTTTATAATTTTCAGAATGAATATTGTTGAATTCCATCATATTCAGACATCAAATATTGAATTATCTATTTCTATTTATATTTTCTCTATTTGGTCTCAATTTTTCATTTTTAGCTTTTATTGGCCTTTTTCCAATTTCCATTTTTGTAAAAGTTACATAAAATTACAAATATGTGAATCAATATTATGATTAGATTGAAGCATTTAAAATATTGACACGTGGGAAGAGGTTATGACCGTACTAGGTGTTCTTTTTTAGGGAGAAAAGGCGTACTTCCGATGTGATTTACCCGGGCAAACGGCCAAAGTACGGTCTCTAAGTTGCACAAAAAATTTACATACACACTTATATAAACAGGTTGCAAAATGCTTCAGTTACAAATTAGGCGTTTTACATAAAATATTAATTTGTCATTCTTAGTTTTTTGACATTGGTATTAGTTTCTTTACTCACTTTTTTTAATAACCTCAGATTAAAATTACTACTATTTTTACATTTACTCACTAAAAAGAAAAATAGCTATTATTAGTACAAGTGCGGAAAATGACTTTGCTCACATGTGCTAAATATGGTTGTTTTCAGTTTTGAAATTAGAGAATTTATAACTTCAATAACTTTTATTATAATTAATATTATATGTTTTAGAATAGTATGACTACAATGCCGAATGTTTGTATTTCTTGCCTTTCATTGCAAAATATACAAGCAAAATGATTTTAAATATTGTCTTTACTTTATTTTCATTATGCCAAATCATAAAAAATGTTGTTATCCATCTAGGCAATTCTTGTTTCCCAGATAACACTGTTAAAATGTAAACTATGGAATATTAAAAGTTTTATGAAACTTTTTACTTGCGTGATTTGCTACGTTTTATTTGCGTAAAATATCCGACAAATTTACCTAAAGTACTATGTAAATTTATCCAAAATAGCAAATTTTGTTAAAAATGTACGTAAAACAAACGTAAATTTTGCGCAAAATTTACATTTGAAGAACATGCTAAATTTGCATTAATTATTTATATTTTATTTGCGCAAATCTGTTGGTTAATTATTTAATTTGACATAATTGATATTTGCTAAATGTTTCAAATATCAGTTATTTCTTCTTGCTTTGTGGCTTGTTTACTAAAGCCCTTGCTTGTTATATAATGTTTATAAAAATTATCTTTTAATATATCAAATACTTTTTATACTAATTACATAAATCCAAATGCAAACAATAAAAAATGTTTTTAAACCATTTTCACACGTGTGCCAATAAATGATTGCTGTATAAATAATGGAACTTGTTAGGATATATGAAAATTATTATTCTTTTTATTGTAACCGATAATGTACAACCGCCAGTTTGGAATAACCAATATATACCGACTCCATTTAATAGAACATAACGGCATAATTACGATAAAGCTTTTCCAATTTATAAATTGAATGCAACGCTTCTGGTATTTCATTGCAGAAACATTGATATAGTAAATTTTAAAATAGAAGTGCATTGTTACACAATAAATAATATCAAATGGACCGTGATTAATTAATATTTGTTTAAAATTATATCAACAAAAATGATATTTGTTAATATATACTGTGATTGGTTAAAGCTGCATTTAAAATATATTTTCATAAATATTTGAAACGAAATTTAGAATTTAATTTAGCAACGCTCCGTTTTTAATAGGTGAAACTTTCACAGTACAAATTGTACAACGATTCATCCTTCTGAAACTTTTAATGAGTTAGAACTGCTATAACCAATTCTAGTCTTGATTGATGTCATTGTCTTTAAACTTGATAGATTATTGGAAAACTTTATAACTATATGTATTCGCAAATATTATTATGTCAAGAGAGATAGTGAAGTTATGAACTCCTTGTGTATACTGTAACTGTATGTGCTACAATAAATAGGCACGTTTATAGTAGCAAATGAATCCTATTTATATATTTTGTATCATCTAACTCGATGATATTTTGTACAAGTAAAATTCAAATATAAAAAAATTACGACCGAATCACACCCTTGAAAGCCAGCATTAATAACAGAAAGCCATTTTCCAAATTACAATATAAAAAATACACCTTCTTATATCAAACTTATACCACCCTTGTGCGTGTTTTATAATAAAGATCCTCCCACACATTACATAATGCATACCTTACTTCTGCCGCATGATAAACGACCTACAATTTCAACGTATCATCTGGAAATCTCTATTAATATAAATAAGCTGAATATAAACAGCAATTCTGCGTAATAAATAATACGTTTTCAAATAACTACCGACACAATGAGAAACACATGCAAAATATTTCCGCGATATTAAATTTATTTTAATGCCCCTAATACGCTATTACGCCTACCTTTGGCTGGACTGTAAATAAATCAGTAGGTATTACAGCGGCCCTTTTAGTTCCTGGGGCTTTGCATTTAACAATTTTACATTCTATGAGATTATTCTCGTTTTATACAGGTATTTTCTAGGAAATGAGAAAATTTGTCACATTTAAAAATAATACGTACTAAACGATTTTGTATTGCATTTTTCAATCGGTATGGCGGCATGCATTGCAATTTATAAAATAACAAAATAATGCACGACACAAGTACCGAATATAAATCAATTATGTATACTGTGAGGTTGTCCGATATGTTTGTTGGCAATTTAACAGAATACATTACGCATTTCACATCAAATTCGAGCAACAGCAATTACATGCAAAACATATCAATTATAGATTTAGAAATTAATTTAATCTAATCTCTGCTGCAATTTGCACAATTGAAATTTAATTTAATATATTGCTATGCGCATTTACACGGTTGATAAATTTATAAGAATTTGAATTGTGAATATAGTTAAAGAAAATACTACTGAAATATGTTCTATTCAACATAATCTTATTATATACAATAAATAATACATTTTGTTGGCAAATATTTTTGACATTTTATAGTAACTGTCTAAATTTTGAGATAATGCAATGTACAATTACTCAACATTATTCACAATTTTGTAAAGGATTGTAGTAATTGATTCAAATGGGTCAGTTAAAAATATCGAAAATATGTTTGGCATAAATGCGCCAAAATGTGTAATTCAAGAAAACAAACAAAAATATTAACCTTAAAACATGATACGCAGCGATAACTTTATAAAATGATGTATCTTCAATAACTTCAACTTTGTCCTGTGTATTCTTCTTATCTCATATCAGATCCTATTTTATTATTTTCATCATGACTGGGTGCGTTGGTAAGATTGATTAATCAATCTTAAAATAAATTTTTCATTATACAAAATACAATGCGTTATAAATTTATATTACATACAGTTTGCAAAATTTATGAAAAATTATAAAAATAAAATAAATATATAATCTTTTATAGATAGTCACATATGTGCACATGCGTAATTAGAAAATATGCCAAAGAAGAAATTGGAATTCTTTATTTTATTTTATTATTTTTACAAAAAAAAAATTTGACCTTAATTGTTTATACAATTCCTCTACAATTTCATTAGCGAGTGATAAAATTATTCGTTTATCAATGATTTTAAAACATTTCGCTTTTTTTACCGACACTTAAGCTTGTTATGGTTAAAGCAGCACGTAGAGCCAAGAAAGAAAGTTCAAGCTTCATTCCTCGATGAATTTTACCAATAATATCATTGAAGGATATTCTTGCATTTTATAATATTTTATTTTAGTAAAAATACCTTTTATGAACAAGAAATATAAAATTAAATTAATTTTAAACCTCAATATTTGACGTTTAAAATGCCGTTAAAAATTAAACACCTTTTTAAAAAATTTATATTTATTATTTTAAAGGAAAAGCTTACATTTTAACGGATTTGAGTCATAGTCACGTAATATAGAAGAAAAAAGTACTGACACTCAATCAGTTAGTCAGTCAATAGAGCGCAGATTTAAAAAAATATTTGTAATCAAAATAAAATTTTACTCCTGGTGTGTGTGCTCCAAGCACACTTACATTTTTTTAAATAAGCTGTTTAAAGAAGCCTAAATCTAAAAAATAGTACGTTAAACCTGAAAATGCTGTAAAATAAACAAAAAAGGCTAGTAAATATGCATTTCTTTAAATATCTACACATGTTTTAATGTATGATTAAATTATTATTTATTATAAACCATTAACTAATAGCTCAGGTATTTGTTGTTATTAG
Source organism: Tachinus sp. AB-2021 (assembly GCA_030264575.1). Taxonomy (NCBI): domain Eukaryota; kingdom Metazoa; phylum Arthropoda; class Insecta; order Coleoptera; family Staphylinidae; genus Tachinus; species Tachinus sp. AB-2021. The sequence continues at coordinate 5,440 of JARJEC010020153.1, forward strand.
TTCCCCACATTCCTTCGAAGAAGGAATAAGGGTACTTTGGTAATCATCGTCCTGGCCGAAAAAATGTTGATTGTCTTAAACATCTTAAAATGACACAAAATGTCAAGAAATACAAAAAAAAGAAAGTGGATGGCGCTACTGTGAACTAATGAAATGAAGTACTACACATTTATTTAAATGCCATACTTCATTATATTTCTTGACATTCATAATAATTTTGATGTTTAAGGATCTATGCTATCGCTCTACGGCCGAGATTTATTTGAAAATCACTTGTGACGTCGGCATCACTGTCTGTGGTCTGAAGTCACATACAAATGTACATATTTATATGATGTCAGTGTGCGTACGAGTCTGTGAGTGAGTGAGCGAGTGAGCGAGTGAGTGAGTGAGTGAGTGATTGAGTGAGTGAGTGAGTGAGTGAGTGAGTGAGTGAGTGAGTGAGTGAGTGAGTTTAAAATAATTATAATGTGGGGATCTGTTCTTGGGCGGGCCAACCATTTTTCTTAAAGGAAGGTAAGAAAATTCAACAGTATCATAACATAATTTGCAATAAAAGTTTTTTTTTTAAATCTGTAAATATAAATCTGTAAGAAGAAATTTAGAAATTTTAAATACTTTTCTAAATTGTCTAATGTAATATAATTTTGGAGCAAAACTTCTGTAGGGACGAGTTTTTTTTAAGTCGATTTTAGCGTCACCAGAATTTATTTCAATTCCATTATATATTTTTTATTCTTTTGCGTCAAATGCATGAAATATTAAACTTTGGCGCGAAAAAGGAGGAAGGCGTAAAATCGATCAGTAGAATTGAGATGGAGTAACATCAATATAACTAAATTGAATGTGACAAGTTAATTAATAATATCTTTTATTGACCGTTTATGAATGTCAATATTAATGAATTATTAGTGCAAGAAGGATGCATTAATGAACTCTTTTAAAGTTTGCTTCAAGTGTAATGTCAATGCTATATTGATAATTGTAGATTACGTGAGGATTTGTAATTTTAGAACAAAATTAATTTAGATTTTCTAAATATTTTTAAGAAGCGTTCAACGAAAAATGCTGTAATCAATTTGTATGTTAATTGGCAATTAATAATCTCAACTATTGAAGACTAGCTATAGTTCATTCGTGCTTTAAGCAGTGTGTATTAATCGCCTTCATTAGCAAACTATTGTCATTATCAGATACGTTATCCGATATTAATGCACTTCGAGACAATCTATGATGCCAGGACCGAGTAGCCTGCTAAATGTTCCTGGTCCAAGTAGCTTAAACCAGGAAAAAACAAGATAATCATAAACCACTAATTTCAAAGCCAAGCAGAGCATCAGCTTGCCAAATATAATAAGAACAATGTCACTAAAATGTTGCTGTTGGACATTGAAATGTTATTCGACGTCTGGCTAAAAGGGCTCATCTACTAACCTATATACTACTTTAAATGTAGTCAACGTTCTTCAATTTAATTCCATACATATGGGTTTGACGGCACATAAGACTACTGAATTGTACAGAACTGGAACGCGGAACTACTTTAAAAACGGTCCGGCGCGTTAGAAAGAGCGCGCTGTGCGCGATGGGAACTCATTTCAGCCTTACTTATTAAATCAAATGTACCACACTCGTAGCATTTTATTTTATGTTACTTATTACAAAAGTTGGAGTATTGCACGCTCCCGTTTGACACCCTGCGTCGTAATGAGAGGTTAACGCATCGTGCACATGCATCTCCGTTTAACGCTGAAGCTCGCTATTTAATGCCAGCGCCGCTTACGATATCATTCCAGTTCGATATAATTCAGTGCACAGGATAAACTTTTTTTTTTAATTTCCTGATTGAAAGATCATTTTGTCAAAATAATTTCAGTAGCGTACATTCTGTTTTTATTTTATTTTATTTTTTTTGGTAAGTATTTGACATATGTCAAATGTTGTTCTCTTCAATATAATAATTAACATGTAAACGTAAAAAAAATCAGACTACATAATTAAAACATTAAAGAATGTACCGATAAATTGCTGACATTGAGACCTTTCAAATGAGGTGTTACAAGTGGGTCATTCTGTTTAAAAATTTTAAAAGGTGCTTATTGGAGTTAATTCAAGATTGTACGTGGGTCTTCATAGGTTGGTATCCATTGAATTATTGTTAATTACTTGCACGTTTAGATAAAACCATTTCACCTTTTTGCACAAAAAAATTAAATAATTAACAATATATAACTTTAGATAAAGCCGGCATATTTAATACATAAAAAAGTTACGAAAAGTTTCTTATAACGGCATTGACACAATTTTTAATGTAAAAATAATAAATGAAACATAGCAGAGGTGTCGAAAAAACTAAAAAAAAAGTGAATGAAATTTTATCATAAAGAGACTTCTAAAGAAATGTATATTCTAAGAGAAATAGGTAGCACATAAATATCAATTGTAAACTTGAAGGAATATGCAATTGAATTAATGGGTGGAAAGATTGCACCGTTTAATTATGGCAATCGAGAACACCAAAGAATTTAAAACCAACTAGAAATCACAAAAACAATAGAAAAAGTAGAAAGGTAAATAAATAAAATTAAAAAAAAAAGTATTCTTTGGAATTCTCTCTGGTCCCGAGGTTTCCTTGTTTTTTTAGAGTTTATATACTTTTAGTAACGTTTTTTTGATTTACTATCATAAAATGAAGTATTAGAATCAGAATCAGAAGATTATATTTCTTTTGGGTTAAGTAAAGACTTAAATGATCTATAAATCCTAACAAATCTAAACCGATAACTACTCATAATTTAGATACATTTTTCTTATAATATATTTACATATGGTTTTGATTTTATTATTGTGTTTATTAAGTTATTGATGAATGTTTTCTGTTAGTTGTTTGTTTTTTATATAATTAGAAATACGACTAAAATTAACTTAGTCGTTTCAGAATTCTCTACTTATCTGTTATCTTGCAACATTAGAATAAAAACAAGTTTCAACGTTGAATAAAATAAACCTTATTATTTTATTGCTTATAATTATTTTGTTTTAATGGCCGAAATGTTTGTGATTAATTTTATTTAGGCAATTGCGACGTTTGTAACTAACTATGATTTAATAATTACCACTGGTAAACTATAGATTTCTGTGACATTAAGATCTTTGTTGTTAAAAATTTATAAATTTGATCATATTGAGTATTTGTGCATCATTTTTTTCTCTGTTTTTTTGTTTGTTTGATACTGATTATTTAAGTGCAATAATAATAAGTTATATATAATTTTAAGTTATCAGATATATATGATTTATTTGCTAGACGTCTAAATTTAGACGGAAAGTTTCAACACACAGTATTGTTAGTTTTTTATTAAAGTCTCTAGAGGAAGGAAATAAATCAATAATTTGATTCAGGATAAATCAGTGTCACACAAGTACAAACTTTTTGCGAAATGAAGAATTCAGAACAATACTTAATAGTATTAGTCGTTGAGGTTTTATTTATTTAATTTATAATTAGAATTTATTTCACTCGAAATAATAAGGTTTTATTAAAATTTTTTTTTGAAACAAAGTCTATATAATACTTTTTAGTTGAAATTTTTAAATGATAAAAATAATATTAAATTTTATAAATTGAATAGTGGTAGCCTTTACTATGTGATATTACATTTTTTATAATTAAAACAACTTTTTATATATCTTTTCACAAAAATATTTATTAAACCGGACTAGTTTCGACCAATTACCTGGTCATCATCATACGGTAATAAAAACAAATTGGTTTCATTTTCAACGTATTGGTTGAAACTAGTCCGATTTTATAAATATTTTCGTAATAAGATATATAAAAAGTTGTTGTATTTATATTAAATTTTTATTTTTAACTTATTTTGTATGTTATATATTATATTCAAAAAATATCTATGGGACTATAAAATAGACTGCAGAAAACAAACATAATCGGTCCGATGTGATAAAACACAAACAAACAAAGCCGTATATTTATTATATGTAACTTCTATACCATGAATTAAAAATTAAATTTTAAAATTGCAAAATAAATAAAAAATGAAAAAATGCAGGAGCGGCAAATAATATAAAATATCTTTATTTTATATTATTTATTTAAAATTGAATACAAATAAATATAAACAGGAAAATTACATAGAGTGAATGTAGTTTTCTTGTTTATATTTGTTTGTATTCAAATTTAAATCTTTACTTTTTTCCTTTATTTTAATATGTTGATTTACATTGAAATACATTTTTAGCTTTCAAAACTTATGAACTGCGGTCATTATAATGGTACTTGAGTTACAATTAAAAATACATTATTGATCAATTGAACTAAAATTTGCTCGTATGTAGTTTAATGTAATTTCCTACATGCCACAAACTATAATAAAATTAAATAATGTTGGCGAATTTCAAATATAATTGACATATCGGTAAGAAATATGAAGTGGCAGGCCATCAACGGAAGAGTTATCAACTGTAATAGTCCGCAGTGAGTACTAACTGCATTCCAAGTACGAAAACCAAACTCACAACTCCGGCTAACTGCATTACTAAACCGCGAACCATCAGCGTTTAGTTATTAAATGGAGTTTGTTACCTTCACGATGCCATAAATAAGTTTCGGTGTTTCAGATTCAATTTGGGGCGCCACATTGTTCTAAGAACTTCATTTCCCTTCGTCTTTATTGCGTATAAAAGTCGGGGCGCGTACACCGCCATAAACTAGAGGTTTTGCATACGTTTTGATAAGCAATAAATTCAACTACTCGATAGCAATTTCTTTGTTTGTTAATTAATAATTTTAATTAAAATTGTTATTAGAGGAATAAAACTTAATTAAAATCAACCTACTTTTGAACGAATACTTGATTTTTTTATATTCTTAAGTTTTATTTAGTTTGTCTAAATTATATGTGATGTGATACCAATCAATAATCAATTATTTAACAATATATTAAAAAAAAAAAAATTCAAATAAAGTATGCCGTGCAATGTTGATAAAATTATATAAGTATTTAGATATTTGTTCATACTAAATTTATATACTCAATATAAAATACATCTCCCACTACTTTCTATTGATTCAATTAATTAACTAGCAAACTTAGTATTATACACATTATTTATTGTATTTTTTTGTATTTCTGTTGCAGGTAATTTCAATAACTGTCTTATCAATGTAAGTAGTAAGTATTTCTTAGATATTCTCCGAACACCCTTAAGATATTAACATTCAGCATTCATAATTCTGTCGAACAATTTATTGTGAATTTCTTCTACACAATTAAATTGTTGTGATAAAAATCAACGGTGTATGTCAATCATCTATAGATTATACAAAAATAGAAAAAAATAAATAAAGCAGAAACAAAATTATCTCTTAAGTGTAGTTAGGGTCGGCACTAGCAAATATGCCGTCTGATCCTAATTCTTAAATTGCCGCCTTCAGTCAGAGGCATTTCTTAGCGTACGCCCACGAGTCCATAGAATAGAGGCGACTTATGCAAAGGGTTCGGTAATTTTTTCAATATAATATCATATAATTGTCGTTTTTCCAATCATTTACCTACTAGTTGTAAATATAGTAACCTACCCACTTCACCAATTATTTTGTTTCCAAAAAATTTATACAAAAAACAGCCCATCTGGTGGGTGGGTAACTAAATTTAAAATTACAGATTCAATATTTTTTATTGTTTTTTTATATTATTGACCCTACTAAGTATGCGCAAAATGTTGCAAATTAATTTAACAAGCTCAAAAATTGATTTAAATTTTTAAAAAATAATTATTATAATTTTTTTGTGTTAAACTATATTAAATATTTGCATTTATTTAAATTTTATTAATATTCACTTAAAATGTTTACCAAATATAGTCAAAACTTTGTCAATTAATTTAGCGGACTTAAAAATTAATTCAAAAAATGAGAAATATGTTGACGATTTTTATAATTTGATTACATTTTTAAATTATTTATTTGGATTTATTCTAACCGAGGCCACAATTTTATTAATATCAACTCAAAGTTTTCACCAAATATGCATAGGTCGATAAAAATATAGCCCAGCTACCCAGTTTTGTCCGAATCTATACATACAATTTAGAAAATGATTTACAATAAATTTTGTTCATGTTCATCGATTTTCACCAATATTTGTTGACCTTTCTTAAGTTTTGCATGAGTTAGATATGCTTTACATAAATTATCTTTCAAAACTTTTACGTGCGTTTCAGAATTAATTAATTTTCATAGACTTTTAGCAATCGCGATTTTCTTATGGTTTCATTTATTGTGTTTTCACACGACTTTTATGATTTTTCACAATTTAAACGTTTGGATGGGGCCTAGGGCCCTTATAATTCATAAGACTGCTCTGCCTTCACTTCACACACAGGGTGGCTTACAATATAAGGACAGGGCGTTTTTTGGCATCATTGAAATTTCCCGCCTAAATTGGTCATTCGTCGTTGTATATGAGTGCGGTTTATAATATATATATATATATATATATATATATATATATATATATATATATATATACCACCAAAATAATTGTTGAGCTGCATCGGTGTAGAAAATGCGCGCAAATGATTAGTTAAAATAAATGATGAGAAATAAATTTCGAAACGCTGCTATGGATGATTTTATAATTTTTAGTTATATTTTGCCCTTATACCTTACTGCAATTGTATTGTGATTGTTTCAAATTGCATTTGATATACAAATAGGCACAGTGTGTCAGTATAAGATGTTTATCTGCTGTGGTGTTGTTTATTTATTATTTCTTTTTTATTTTGAATTTTTTTAACTTTCAGTGTTACATTACTAGTATTACTAGTTGTAACAAGTTTCGTTGGTATATGTCAATATTATTATTATTTATCTTTTACATCTCTTTTATACCCTTTCGAGTGTAGAGATATGTCAATATACAAAGTAATTTGTTTTTGTCTTTGTAATGCATATTTTCACAAGTTGATTTGTTTTTTATATTAAATAAATTAATAGTAGTCGTAGTAGTATTTGTATTTGTTGGGTTTTACCCAACTGGCCATTGACCTCGAGGTCCTTCAGCCGTGTTTATGTAATAATGTATGTGTTGAGTTAAGGCTTGAAATTAAACCTCCAATATTTAGAGCGCCATTAATTGTTTCCCTATAGCAAATGGTGCCGATGGGCAAGATTATGCGATCACTCATTCTAGTGCTGACCGTGCCTAACGTTGCTTGCTATTTGATATCCGCCGTTCTGGATATGCCGCCCCATAAATTAACATAATACAAAATATAAAACCTAAAAAATTCACTGGTGTTCCATAAGGATTTGTGCTGGTGTTCTACAAGGAGCTGTACTTTATATTTTCTATACAAACGAATGACACAACTGAAAATAAGATTGTATTATTTGTAGATAA
>JARJEC010020160.1:0-10088 GCA_030264575.1 Tachinus sp. AB-2021
TGGAGTCGGTATCCTAAAAGACTTTGACCCGGTACGGATCAAAGACTTCACAGGCCTAAACCCGAGTTGAGTCTTAGCCTTAAAAGGTTTTAGTCCTTGACGGGCCGCGACCTTGATCTTGAGTGGTTTAGGTAATGCCACTCGTTAGGTTTTTAGAACGGTTTGGCTCAAAACTGCTTTATACTTCTTTTGAGCATCAACATTTTTTGGGCAATTCCGTAAATACACGGGGTGCGTACGTTAGAAATTAATGCAGAATGTTGAACTATACCTCTGGGTCGTGCTTATCTTTGCCACATTTACCACACACTTCTGTACCCGGGCACCGAATTGGGGTGTGTCGAAAGAGTTGCCATTAAAACACCTCATAAAATTCCGGATATACAAGCGAATAGGACATGTACGGTAAGTCACTTTACCTCTTTTGGCAGCTTTTCGGAGTTAAATGTCAAGGTTATAAATGTTGAGGTTATAATCTCGCCATTCTTTCTCCTTGAGGAACAAGTTCAACCATGCACTGTTCGATGCTCGCAAATAACAATTCATACCAAGAAATTATTCCCTTTGATATGTTCAATGTTTTGTGCAAATCAACATTGATTGAAATTGTGCCAAGAGTTATACACTATAATAATATCTGGCTTTGTATAGCATCGGCTACTTCAATTAATAAGGTACCATCTCTTGTTTTTTTGCCGACTTTGACACTTTCATTTACAATATTTGAAAGACCTTTGCTGATTAAAAAGGAGGACACCTCCTTAAAACTTCTTCTGTACACAAAAATACTTCACCTTTTTCTTTTTACAACTACTTAGATAGAATCTTTTTCTCGGAGGAGGTGAATTAATAACATTAATAAAACTTCTATAACTTCGTCGACTGGTGTCCCACCCACCACGTAGCCTCAAATGGGAGGTTTCTCCACAATGTGATGCAAACGTCAGGGTTAACCAAGCGTTATAGGTATCATTAATACTTATACAACATTATAGACTACCTAGATACAAGGGCTTTGCACAATAATAAAGCGTAAACCATTTATCTACAACCGCATTAAATCTTCCTCTCTTAACGTTAAAATAAAATTTAACTAGCAGCTTGGTTAAACTGTGCTAGGTTTAACCTCACGTTTTCCCAGCACTAGAAAACGTATATGAATTTTTGATTTATTTTAATCAGGTCGATAATTTAAATTGATTGTACGATATCAGGATGATACATCTGCATATAATAATTTCGTTATACTTGGTGCATCACGTAAAGTCGTTGCGTTGTTGTAGAATTATAAGAATTAAAATATATAGATAAATATATAAAACAGAAATTGAAAATAAAGAAAAACAATAAAACGAATGTAAGATATTTCTTTCTCGCCCGTCAGCTAAACTACTTCCGTACAAAGGTTTCAAAAATTAATGAAAAAAAGTGAACTAAATTTCAAAACTAGACTAAATTACAAAAAAATAGAAAAAGGTAATAAATTAAAATTATAACAAAGTGTTAAAAAAAGATGTTGCCACTTTTCAAGTAAATGTGACTTTTATTTTAATAATACAATAACAGACAATTTGCACAAGACCAAATGGCAATGCACTCCTTCTAGCTGTTCTACAACTTATCCCCGTAAGAATGCAACATATGAAAAACTTTTTTAATTAAAATATCTCAGAAAGTTTTATTTTTTAAAAAAGTTGATGATTTATCTATAACTAATTAAAAACACAAAACAAAACACATACGACTTTAAACATTAAAGGATATAATAATAATAACAATAATAATAATATTAATAATAGTAATAAGTTTATTAATACAAGATATCGGACAAGTCAAAAAAATAATACAAATACATAATACATAATATAGATATACAATATAATTACAAAAACCGTAACAACGACGTGAATGTGATTAATAATGTGATGTGATGTCCCACTGTCGATACATAAATTTGTTCGCCTATTGAGTTTTCAAGAATATTGGAATTATTATTCAAATATCTTAATCCATCTCTAATTTTGTTCTATAAATCTTCTAAATTTATAAAAGGCTTCTCAGTGTAAACCCCATAAAAAGGAATCGTGTCTATTTAGATCGGATGAGCGAGCATTTTTTAAAGTCGTAGGTGTTTTGTTTTACGTTTCTAATTGGTTGCATACTTACGTAGACACGTTGTATATTATTACATTAAAAGTTAATATTTGTTTGGGTAGACTATACATAATTGGACAACCCGATACAATTTTAAAGTCTTCGGTTTTCAAAATATACTCAAACATAACAATAAATTTTTAAAACGGATTTGGATATCAGAATAAATAAAGAAAACGCTCTATGCTTAAAAGGCATAATTCTTATTATAATATGGTATATAACAATATTGTAGCTTAATTTTATTAAAATTTTTCATGTTTTTTTATATGTATTTATTAAAATATATTAAAAATGTAATTATACTTTTTGCATCATAATATGCGTATGAGAAACCAGAAAATTAAACAATGAATCGTACATTTATCATCTTATATTTTCAATTTATATGCAATCAGATTTTGGAAACATGAATGAAAGAAATTTAATTGTCTCAATCTCAATTAAATTTGTATGATGGGAAATGGTACGGATATGTGATATTAACCCATGCATCATTTCATTAAACAAAAATTGAAATATTGGATTATGTTATTGACCTGTATTTTATTTGAATTTGTAAAATGCATGTTTAAAATAATACCGTTTATGTTTTAAATTTTCAAATATTTTATTATTCGAATCGCCTGTGCATTAAAAAAATACAGATTTTAACGAGAGTTTAATCACTAATGAAATATTCGCGAGAGCAAAAATTTCATTGTTCGCTTCATGAAACACTTAAAATACAATACACAACATAACATTTTTCTGAAATACTATTAAATTTTATAAAATTATTAAATAGTGAAACACATTTTTGCTTACTGCTCACCCCTTTGGATTTTAAGTAATTGAAATGTAATAAGACAGCAGTTTGTCACTATAGAAACAGAATAAAATCATAAAACGTCACACTGACACGTAAATTCTTCCAAGTGCTGTTGGGCTTTATATGTAACTCTTTGGGGTGGGTTATTAAATTGGGGCGCGATGGAGAAATCAAAAGTTACAAGAATTTATCCACTCAAAACAAAGGTAAATCATTTAAAAACAGATGGGACCAAATTAAAGAAAATCGAAGTGCATAATTTAACGGATATGTATGGAGGAGATAATTCGACGAATTTAACAATTGCTAAAGCCAAAGAGCGCAAAAATCAAGTTTCTCAAAGCCTCAAACAAAGAAATCAATCGGCAAAAAAGGAATATAAAATTTTTAATAGAAAATGGAGAAAAGTGAATGAAAAAATGTTATCGCTACGTAAGATGTTTATTGCAAATGATTCATTTATAACGGAGAACGTTCAGAAACGAAAAAGAATGCTCAAAACATTAATTCATGAAAAAGCAAAGCAAGTAAAGTATGATGCCGAAATTGCAAATAAATCATCGCATATTCAACCTTTGCATTTTATTAAAATTGAATTAGAATCTAACGTTAAAAAATATAGTGTTTATGAAAGTTTTTTAAAAGATGCCATTGAGGCGTCAAACGGATCGTTCAAGATTGTGAGCGATATTCAGACTAGATATCAACTACTAAAAGAAGTTGGTTCCGAAATTTCACTTGTAAACAGTAATCTAGCAATAGAAGTTGAAAATACACGTACACGTTTCTTAACTGTGGTCACCAAAAAAGCCCTTGAATTCTCAGTGCTATCTACAAAATTGAATCGGTTACACAACAAATATGCAACGGCAAAACTGAAATCGCATAAATGGGAGGGCATTATTGCAGAAATCAAAAACCACCACCGGACCAAAGAAATTGAACTTTTAATGGTACTTAAAGCAGTACAAACTTTATACGAGCTAATGTGTGCTAAAAATAAATATAAATATAAGAAGGACTGCGATTTGATTTTGCAATTGGAATATATTAAAAAGGAAATGGCGTTTCGAAAGTTGATATACAATGTTGCAATGAATCCTAATCGTATGAGAAAAAGTACTTTGCAAAGATCTATAAAATTTAAAAGTAGTAGTTAGGCAATAAGAGCAAAATTAATATAAGTTTAAAATATTACATTGTATATATTTTTAGATGATTTGTTTTAAAATATTTGCTGTAAACAATTAGTGAGATATGATATAAATTAAAACGTTCAAATCATGATATAGAACAAAGAAAAATAATTGAAGCAAGTCATGGTTTTAGGATTTGAACTCAAAACAACTTGCATACAATTCTTACAAAACATAGTTTAATCATTCAAATATTTAAAAATATGCAACATGTAAATAAGAAAAATATATAAGATTACACATAAAAAGTTTTTCTTTGTTCAAACAATATTTGTTGGTAATCCTACATATACTTGTGAAAGCTGATGAGTTAAACAAATTTAATTAATGTCATGTAAACCTTAAAGAGTATTTAGCACACGATGTGACCATCACAGCGTTTACCTTATTGACATATGGATTCCAATTCCGATAATAATAATAATAATAATTCTTCATCCAATTCATGATATAAGATAAGTCATCGTACATACGTATCATTGCAGTACCTAGATATAATAAATAGTATAAAAGACAATATATCAGAATATCATAACTTGTATACCTTATTATTTAATTAAGTTAAATTGAAGCACTAAAACTATTGTTAAAAATTATGGAGTAATGTGCTTTTTGTAATAATAGATTTTTAACCTGGTATTTAAATTCTCTTATGTTGAGCATTTCGATTGAATTTGGAAGCCTGTTCAATAATTTAATTTCCATATAGTAAGAACCTTTTTCAAATAATATCAGTCGATGTTTCGGGTATTCTTAAATGATCATAATGTGTTTCGAAACTATTTCTATCATTTCTAACAGTTTTGTATTTCGATATATTTGATTTTACGTAGACTTTTAAGATATATATGCTATACAAGGTTACTATTTTATAATCCCGAAACAGAGATTTGCAACGAAAGTGTTTTATTCAACATAATACGCAAAACACGCTTTAATTTAAATACTCTACTGATACTACTTGAGGTAACCCATGCCACAATGCAGTATGTCATTTTTGGTTCAAAATGGCCGTAGTAAAAGCGTCCTAAGAGAATTTTCTCTTACTACTTTATATAGTCCACCAGCAACATAGCATAGGGGAACTAGCTTCTTGCACGTTAAATCAATTTGGTCGTTCTAATTACATTTTGTATCAATAATTACTCAGAACAATGTAGCACTTTCTTGGTTTAGTAATGACTGTTATTGCATTTTATTAATAGCATTAAACCACAAATTTAGATGTGTTAAAGTAGAAGACGATTCTGCGACTAAATGTTCGACAGTGGATGCAATCAACATGGATGCATCGTCTGCATTACTCAATTTTCCATTTCAATGTCAATATATAAAAAAATAACAGCGAACCAAATGCGGATCTTTGGGGTATGTCTTTTTCAATTTTTAAAGGATTTGATAACATTTTTAATTTTTACGGATTGATGTCTGTTTAGAATATAACTTTTCAATAGATCGTAAGCAGTCCCTGGTATACTATACATATTTTATGATCTACATGATCAAACGGTTTGCTGAGGTCAAGAAAAAGTCCCTAATTATCTAGATTTTGGTAATGTTCAATTAAATATTTTATAATAATAGCATCTGAGGTGTCTAGATATTTTACAAATTCCAAATTGCTTACAATTGAATATGTTATTGTATTTATTTAAAAAAATATATATTAGTTTTACAATAATACTCTATAAATTTTGAAAATGTGTTTATAATTGACATTGGGCGATAATTTGCGATAAGTTTCGTCGCCTTTTTTAATACAGGCACTATGTTGGAATATTTTAATGATTTGATTGAGCTAAGATTTCGTTCATCAATAATTGTAATGGTTCTACGAGATTATTTATACATTTTTAAATAGGTTGGAACTCATGAAATATTCTCGAATTTCACAGGTGTTATACAGGTGATGGATATATTGAATGGATTAGAGCAATCCTTGCATTTAATATTTGTCGGTAACTGATTGATACTGATTTGTCAAATCAGATTCCACTTACACTGAAAATTGCACATGTGCGAGAATTGCAGTGATAAGTGCACTGGCGCTAAGCAATGAAATAAATAAATTGAACTTGACAAATTAATTATTAAATGTCAGTGTCAGCTGCTCAACCTCATCAATGTTCACAAATCAGATTAATTAGTATCTGCCAGTATCGGATATTTATAATAAATTTAATTGCTCGGGAAATAGTCTGGTAAATACATGTCGTGCAATAAAAATTATCTAGAAAAGTTTGAATTCAAAATATTGTTGCCTTTAAAAAACTGCAAGAATTTATTTGTAATTTGTTTGTCAAAGTGCACTCAACGCTTTGCGTCTCGTGCACTTTTGTCAAATTACAATCAAAATAAATTCTTGCAGTTTCTAGGCAACCAAATTTTTCAGGCAAACTTTTCGATGATAATTCTCAATGCACTTAATATATTACTAGTGTTAATTTTCCATGCTGTTTTGTTTATGTTGAATGAGTGTGAAACTCATTGAACATAAACAAAACAGTTTAGTTCATTGTTGTGTATTTCAGATTTGCTAAAAATAAAATATTTCTGTATATTTTGTTATACTTATTGTAGTATGTTTTATTATGATCATTCTCAATTCTTGACACGTCCTCGGCACAAAATTTTATAAAGCTGTATGCGATCATACAAATACTTATTCTTATAATGAATTATGAAAATAAACAAAGAAAGCTTTTCTTCTCAGTATTCTAGAATTAATATGAAACATGATGGTATGTACAACAATATTGATAAAGCAAGAGATCAAATTTAAAAAAATTATTAGTTTTGAAACATCGACGTATTATATATAATTAAATTAAGCTCATTGATCATCAGGTAACCAAAAAAGTTTGTGTGCATAAAAACCTCATGAACTTTTTTGGTTTTTCTTTTGAGGAATTTAAAAATCCTTAATCATTGTTAATACCCTTGCATTGTACATCAAAATGTACGTCTCGCAGGCAAAAAAAAAATAACAATTAACATGCAGTCTGAAATCTGAAACAAAAAATGCTCTTGTAGATGCACAAACATTCTAAATTTCAAACGTTGTATGAGACAGCGGCACCAATCGCAACGCATTCATTCAATTATTAATTTAAAAATTCGTATTATAATCATCCGTATTTGGATTGCAAGAAAATAATTACCATTTTGTCATATACATACGTATTTAAAAAAAGGAAAAGTGGTTTTACTTAGGTCAACACTCCATCACGATAATATGGTTGCAAAGAAAAATGAAAAAAGTCGAGATTATTGTATTCTCAATGTCACCAAATATGGTGTGGATATGCAAATCTTACAATCTCTTCCAAAATAATTGGTACAATAAATGAAACATTGTTTACCAAAACAATACATTTTTTCAGAAACTGGTATTAACTTTACCTAATTAAGCTATGCAGTAAGTATATACATAAAAAGATATTATCTAGCAAAATTACTCTTTATTAGTTTTTTTGTCGGCAAAATAACAAAAAATATGATTTTGATAATTTGATTTATAAATGAATATAAAATTAAAATCGGCACCGAGCGTACGATAATTAAAATATTTTGAAAATTAACATTTAATTTTAAGTATAAAGCATAATTAGAATAGTAGTAATTGCATTTGTTGAGTTTTATCCAACTGGAAATCACCACGAGGTCCTTCAGCCATGTTTATAAAGATATGTGCGATGAGTTAATGTTTGTTACTCTAGAAATTTATCTCCAATATCTAGAGCCCCATCAATTGTTTCCCAATGGAAAATTTTACCCGTATGCTATATGGTCGGTCACCCATCCAAATGCTGACCATGCCTAACGTTGTTTAACTGTTGCAAACATTTGTCATTTGTACAAGTACTGGATATGCCACAAAGTTGAGTATAAATTTATATATAAAATTAAAGATTTTACTTTGTGTGTGTGGTCCAAAAATGAAGTATTGTATCTAATCTACTCGCAAATAATGACTTGTTTATAATATATGTATAGGATTATACTTTATATAATAGAAAAAAAGAATAGTTTTCTTGTCACTCTGTGGGAGAGATGCCGCGCCACGCCATGGTGACGTGAAAAAGGTGGAGAATCACAAGTGTCATTGGACGTTGGATAATACCCTATAGTTTTGTAAGCTTTATAATGGTCAAATAATCGAAACTAGTCGATAATAAAATAAATATATTAATGTTGAAGCTTCTAAAAGTAACAACATTATTATAACTTACATAATTAATTTAAATTATATATTTTTGTCGTGTGTCTCTAATGAACATCTTCGATAAAGCATCTTGTATCCTGTTCAATTAAAATATATATAGCAAACGTTCTGGCTACGTAATTATGCAAAATAAAGATATAGTCAGTCACGCATGCTTACAAACAAAAATGGCCATTTCGCGATAACAACTTGTAATTTTAATGGTGTTGGTACTATCAAATTTACGACGTCAACAACGGTAAAGCAATAAGTGTTTAACAAATAACGTTAAATCGCAAATGGAAGATTACGTATGAAGAGAGCTTTGGGCAAAAATAATAAATACACACACACACACACACACACACATTTTTAATCAAAAATTTGGCATGGTCATGCCATTAATAAATAGCAATAATTGAAAATACAACATTAATTATAAAATATAATAATAGAATGAAATTAAAAATAACGTAAACGTGTATTTTAACGTGGATACCATAATTAAAGGCAATTAAAATAATCTATTACCATCGACATAGTCAATTTAACGTACCATATAGGTACCACATACACGTACAAGTTTCTATAAATAATTCTAAATGTAAACGAGGTTACTTTTACACCGTTCTTTTCTTAATTTACTTAATTGTGGGATTTTTATAACAGAATGAACTGATAGAACGTCTCAATTTGAAACATACACTATGACTAAGATTTTTTTCTTTGGCACTGTTTACATGTTTCCATCATTGTGTATTAAATGGAAAGTAAATATGTTTCATTAAATCTGTATTTATGAAACAAAGAATTATTAACAAAATTTTAAGATTTTAATTTATATAAAAAACATATTTATAATATTTTAGATCATTGACTCTATTAAACTATGTCTTGTGATTTCAGGGTTTCGATAGGTCGAACAGCTTATAAGGTGATTTCCAAACCATCCCGATGACTGACCAGAGAGATTCTTGTTATAGATACTTAATGAAATATTCGGGAACAAAAATTTCATTTTTATAAAATATCATGACATTTTTGTTAAATTATGAAACAATGGGACACATTTTTGCTTAGTAGTTATCCCCAAAACTCACATTATCCGTTTTCCCCGGTTCATTCAATTTAAATAAATACAAAATGTTGAAAATGTAAAATATACAAAAAAATGTTATATATTACAAAGATAGGCGAGCGCAATTACATTTATTTTGGATAATGTAAGAGTTGACGCCGCTTGGTGGATAATGTGAGTTTTGATGCTAATAAAATAACAATAACAATAAAAGTTTTCTATATTAAATTAGAATTTACTGATAAATAGTTAATTATAATAATCGTATAATACATTTTTGTTAGGTTACATCAGCATTCTCCTTCTTGTGTGTATTGTAATAAAAAAAAGTTTCAAATAAGATTACTGATGTAAACTAATATAAATGAATTACAAAATCAAATTAAATTCGTTTTTAATAATGATCAGTAAGGGCTTATTACTTCTAACTTAATATAGAAAATATTTGGAATAAAAAATCACAATCTTGTTATTTTATTACAATAAAAACTCACATTATCTAATGGATATTGTAAGTTTTGATTTTAATGCTTGGTTTGTAAATTAATTTTAACTACAATATAGTAAGTTTTGTTAAAAATAACTAACCTAACCTAACTAAACCTAACCTAACCTAGGTTAAAAATAAAAATTGGATAACTTGAG
>JARJEC010020168.1:0-11236 GCA_030264575.1 Tachinus sp. AB-2021
TTGATTATATTTAAAACATGGTTGCTTATAACGCTAATAAGTTGTACACCAATTAAATCTGGCCCCGCTTTGTTTTATAAATACATTACTATATTTATCTAATTCTTTGAAACCAGTTGTATTAAAATTATTCAAACGTATATTATTTGATGCAGACGTTATCATTACATTTGTGTTACAGTTGACCTCAGTAATACTATCTTAAAGAAATTGATTGAATTTTTCTGCATTGTTAAAATCTGGCTGCAAAGATTTAATAAATGTATTATCATTAGGTTTGATTAAAGTTTCCACATTTTGTAGACATTATATTTATTTTTATCAATTTTATCATAATATTTTTATTTCTTAAAATTGTTACAACTTTATTTCGACATGTTTTATAAAAATACCATTCGTGCAAAAAGTTACGTCAGTTATTTATAAAAACTTTATAAGCCAAATCTCTTTTCTTTCTAGATGCCATTATTTATTTATGGACAGTTTTGAGTTTTTGTTTTAATTTTGTGATATGGGCAAAACTTATTTAGTAAGGTTTTAAAATTATTTTTGAACGTGTTATACAAGTTATTTACATCTACAGTTATAGTTAAAATAAATTCTAAGTTGTTAGATGCTGTCTTACTAAATGGATATTTTTGCTTGTTTAATTTCTTTATATATTTAGATTTAACGTCAACTTTAATAATCACATGGTGCGTTATTTTTTAACTATTGTGGATGTAACTTTAGGTTGAGTTCGTTTGTTATAACTAAATCAATTATCGTTGAAGTAGATTGAGTTATTCTAGTTGGTGTATTTATTAATTGTTTCATATGCAGTGGTTGACTAAGGACAATAGGGGCCCTTAGGCAAACTAGATAAATTATATTGTTGGATCCAAAACATGAATCTACTATTAGAAAAAGTCTTAGTTAGGAGCCCCTCAAAGCGCGGGCCCCTAGGCACATGTCTTTATGCCTCAATGGATAATCCGCTACTGCGTATATGATTTTTAGCTTTTTAGCTTTGTATTGTTTTACTTTTTTTAATCTTTACTTATAAATTGCAATCTTAAAAATAAAACTATTCAAATAATTTGTGAAGACTGATTCAACAATATAGTTAAATATTTTATTATTAGTTGCAATTATTAATTAAAAATAAAATAAAAAACAACAAAAACTGGAATTGCTTAACAATGAATCTGCCATTTACAAAGTTCAAATCAAATAATTACTTTCCAAGAAGCATTTAAGGAGGTTTTTAGTAATTTATTCTTGTATTCATTAAACATTTTAATTGGCAAATCTATTTACTATTTAAACACATATTTTTATAATTTAGTAAAATAGTTGTTCTGACTAAACTTTTCTTTCAGGAGATACATAAAAGAAAAAATGCAAAAATTTAGGTAACATACTAACTCATGTCCTAATGACTATACTCTTTTTAAATTTTTTCTAGGCTACAATAATATTTTTCTAAAATATATTTATTATGTGTGTAATGCATAATGTAGTCAACTTAGTTAAACTGTGTGACAATATCTCGTGGGAACTTTGATCAATAGCCTCGTTCACAAGAAAAACTTTTGTAAAATTCTGGTAATGTAAATATTCAAATTTCCAAATATATACAAACAAATTTAAATTGAAACTATTAAATTTGAAAAAAGGATGTTGGTGATAAAGTTGCACAAGTTTGGGCAACAAAAATTGGAAGTACAAACTTTTATTATATGTTGATCCAAATATGCAGAGATAAAAACGCAATGCAATATTTTAATCACTTAGATTGGGTTCTAACAAATTTACATAACTTAACAACGGCAAACAAAATAAGTATGCATTGAAGAATAGTATTTAAACTGATTTTTCAGACAAATTTGAAAACTTGGTTATAAAATTGCATCCAATTAAAATTGTTAATCAAAACACAAATTGTAACAAAAAAAGTAGAAACCGTGATCAAGTATAGTGTTCACAAGCGAGAGGCAAAAAACCTTGCAGAATGTTTAAAGAAAAACATAAGGGTTTTTATAAATCGAGAAGATTTATAAAAACCCTGATGCTTGTGATTGTAAAAAAAATGTTTTACTAAATGTGTCTAATCAAACTGCTTATAACTCCAAACATTTAAAATATTAAAACGGCAAACAGCATCTATATATGTAAACACAAATAAAGGATGTTATCTTCAATATTTTTTTATTAATAAGATTTGGATGAGCTTAGATAGTTGCATCCATCAATCAAAATAAAATATCATTAAGATGTTAATAGCTAGTCAAATTAATCCCTAAAAATAGGTTTATTGATATTCTTTCATATCAACCAGCCGATCGAGTATTTAGCAGAATTGGTGCATTAAGGTTATCAATTTATAATTATAAATTGCTACACTTGCAATTTGAACCATTGAAGCGTATCACGTTGAAGAAAAGGCAAATAAATTATAAAACTGACACATGCTTTTCAATCTCCTAATGGAAAAAAGAAATAAAAAAATAAAGCTTGGAAATTTACCACATGTAGTTTTTGTCGAAACTAAAAATTGAAAACGGAATTGAAAGATGTATAAAGACTTCCCAACAAACATTTTGTGAAAAGTGGAAATAAGAGCTCACGAGCTCAGGGTTTGTAAGAATATTATATAAAAACTAATACAACACAAAAGATGATTCTACAGAAAATGATAAATCTTAGCGAAAGAATTTTCTATGTTGCTTAATATTTTTTGAAATTCACATTTACTGCTTATTTAAATACTTACTAGTTTTTGAACTTGATTCTATTTTGGTTTTCTCTTTTTCTACATTCCCAAAACAACATAAATCTCATCTTATTATATTAAAGTTAAGTGCATGCAATTTTTTTAAAAATAATAATAATTAATTAATTAAAATTGATTTTAAGGTGTAACAATGTTGCATTAGCGCAAACGCGAAAAAATCGGAGGCTTCTTGATGAAATATTTTTCAGTTAGAAGGTTTTTCGTAATTACTCAAAATTAAATTTAGTGAACAAAAAAGCTTTCAAACTATCGTAACAATTAATTTTGGTTCTTGCATAATTATTATATATACAAAAATTATGCAATAAATTCATATTTTACTTATCTGAAAAATATAATTTCATTTGTATCATATTTAAATCAAGCTAAACCAGTAATTCACATACATTGCAATAATACTGATTATACTGAATATTATTATTATAATGATTATAGTAATATAAAAAAATTAAAGTAAAAATCACTTTACTAAAAAAGTGAACAATTTAATCATCAAACTAAAAATAAAACTATTGTAAGTAAGAGTTACTGCGTTATATAACCAAAATAACTAATCAAAGTAAAAGTTGTTTTATATTGTTAATTGATTATTATCAATGTATTTTTATCTAGCTTAAATATTAAAGAAGTTGTCCATTATATATATATATATATATATATATATATATATATATATATATTATTAAGAACTGCTTTACAATTTATTTATTTTATAATTATACTTTTGTTTATTAGTAATTATGTGCAAACGTTGAGACATGACTAAATTTCTACCGAATGAATTTTATTTACCGATATAAGTAAAATAGTTATTTAATAAATAAGATTAATTTTATAAAATAAATACTCATTTTTTATTGGTTTTTATAGATTTATATTGTTCATGTCAAATTGAAATAAAGGAAATAATCAAAACAATCTCAATTACTGAGCCTCTCCAGAAAGCTAATTAATATCCGAGTAGTCACGATCATTAAACGGCAATATCAATTTGCGAATGAAATATTACAAGATAATATAGTAAACATTAAAACTTATGTTTTAGCAATCGAGGAATAATTTGCAATTTATGGAAGTAATATGGTATACGTAATATCCAAGGCGATGTAATTATATTCGGAAGGGTTAACTTTTGGGGTGTTTATAATATGAATTAATTTCTAATAAGATTTCAAGACTAGATACATGTATAAAGTATTGATTAATGCACGGGCGGATGGGAGAGGTCTATCTGAATCCAATCGCAGCTGTGATAAAACACATTAACAAATTGTCTACTAATTAGATTGGGCAGCAATCTGACGTGTTGCCAGCTACGTCGAGCCAATTATTCACATCAACTGGAATCTTGGCGATACGAAACCGCTCAACATAATAAACATAGCGAAACATTTGTAATTAACATTGTCACAGACGTGTAAATTCTGCCTATTTGTCGCTTGTAATAGCATGAAGACATATTTATTATTGCATCCTACGCTATTAGTCATAAACGTGCATTTTAGAAAACATAAATAATTACAACATGATAATTAGAAAACATTAATTTACATTGCGTTTCTGCTTTGTTTCATACATTTTCCAAACAATTACCAAGGACAAAATCATCTGAAATTAGTAGATTCTCTGGAGGGCAAAGATAGAATCTTTCTGCTGTACTGAAATTATAGATAAAATACAATCAGGTGACTGATCTCCAATAAAATTATAATTTTATAACGCTACACTTAGAAATGGTGGTACGCAGTTTGAATTATGCAATGATAAGTATACTTAACATATATTAAAGCAACATTTATACTATAACAATAAAAAAAATATTTCATTACAGGCAATTGAGGTTAGTAAAAATTTGATTTTAACGATCTTTAATGCAACCCAGGTGAAAAGAAATAATGCATATAATATAATACCATCTATAAGATTCTAATTTAATGCAATGTTATCATACACTGTAGCATTGAAGGTAAATATAAGTCATACGTATGTGTAGTATGTGTACGTGCCGGTAATTTTATAAGATATGCATGAGATTTCTTGTCGTCTGGCATGTTTTCCGCCTATTACATTAAAGATTATTTTTATCTGGTGCGAAACGTATGCGAATAAAGAAGAGAAACAAATTATAGAGGCTATCAGGTGAAACGAGTTAAGACTTTCAAGTACACACTTTAATGTACTATACTACATTCTGAATAGACAGATATGCAAAACTTAATTACACAAAATTACAGTACTAAACCGGCGGTAATAAAAAAAGCGACGGAAAATAATTTACATTGCCCGTGTAATTTAAAGGACTGCACGGGACCCTGGCCACCTAAATTTGTGTGCTATTGATTTAAATAAAGCACGTTATTTTCTTAATATCAGTATGATGAAATATCAGTATAAATTGTGTTCGTCATTTATGCAAGTTTTATTTATTTAAATATTTTGTGGTAAATAATAAATTTGGTTGTTTCAACTACTTGTTCACAAGCTTTAAAATTTACTCAATCTAAGATTTACAAATCAATTAATTTTAAAAGCTTATTTATTTCAATATTGACAAAAAGTTAAACTAATTATTATACAGTGTGTTAAAAAACCAATACACCTTGAAAAGTTGACATAAAACTCTAAAATTTATTAGACATAGTTATATGTATGCTGATATAATTAAGTTTTGAAAAATATTTGTCACTTCTAAAAAATTTCTTGATCTAATTGTTAGTACCTTAAAGAATGCCGTAAGAAGAAGTACGTGCAAATATTTACCAAATTGCACATTTTAAAAGGCCAAATTTTTGCAAAACATTTTATGAAATTAGCACGTGTTGAATAAGCCATATTAAGTTAAATTTAGAGAAATTTGTAGAAATAAAATCTATAAGCTCGTTATAGAGGTAGTAGGCGTCCCAGAGTGACACTAGATCGCAAAGAGCAACTCTAAAGAAAAATAAATTTTAGTTCCGGCAGAACCAACATAAGCGATTGCAAATAAAAAATTAGATAAATAATTGACCATAAAATCTTTTAAAAGAACCTGGGACTATAGTGGAGGCGCGCTAGTCAAAAAAAGTGCGTTATCTCGGAACACGTTATAACTAATCCGATTTTAATAATTTTAAAATGTTGGTAATTAGAAATATTTCAATCTTTATAGTTTAAAAATACGCTTTAGTTGGGAAATTGGTAAAAATTATAAAAAAAACTAAGTTTTTGAAAATATTTTTTTAGTATTTCTTTCGAAAATCAAAGTTAAATGATAAAATATATATTTTAAAAATGTATGTAAAGGAGATAGGGGAAAAACGGGTCTCCCAAAAAATGTTATTCTTCGTTTACCAAACGATTATGTATCACGAGTGAAATAAAGTCAAGTATTCACATTTATTCTCTTAGTTTTTTAAGGACCTTATTTTGCCTCCGTTTCTCCTATTGTGTTAGCCAGTCTTTCTAAATCCAGATAATGAGTTTAATGCTGAAAGATAGCTACTCAAATAATTACTAAACAATTATAAACAAAAAATAAACTACTTTATAAAAAAATACATGTTGAAAATAATTCTAATTATTTTCTGCAATGTTTGTTTTTTTTCTTTATCTCCGTCATTATCATTTGTGGTCATTGTTAGCGGACAATAAAATTAGTGCAAGTGTTGCTATTACATTCTATACAAACTTGCGTGCAGAATAGCCCGGATTTTCTGCAATTACAATTGTCGGTACAACCACATTTTCATCAACAGAATATTATTAGTTGGATAGTCCCAACCCCAAGGTATATAAAATTGTGTGAACTTTCATCCCCATTCTGTAGGTACAAATAATTAAATAGCCACGATTGCACTAGTAAATAAACTTTTTTTCAAATGTTCCACCGTACATCTGCCGTGCAAGGTAAATTGGCCAATTGTGAACGACCATCTTTAATTATTACGTTTGAAAAATATTTGTATCAAAATAGATTTAAATCAACCTCAAATTTAGGAGCATTATACATAGAAAGAATACATTTAATACCAGCTTTATAAATAGCATGCGTATTTTCATTTGGTATATTGAATAAATATTGACAAGAACATGTCATTGATTTCCCATTTAACATGTAATAGCATACCACCATTATTAATATCATTGACTTTCTTCGAAGAATTTGGAAAAAGATTATTAAAAATAGACATTTTGGATATTCTCGTTCCTTCATCATCATACAAAGATAATGGGTAAGGAGCTAATTCATATTACATATATTCCTATAATTCATCGGCTTTTTTTGCACGCATGGAAAAAATCAGACGAGGATCAATCAGAACATGTTTATTTTAATTTTACTCGTAGCAGCAAGCAATGGTATAACTTTAATTGAAGTCTTTAACTAAATTACTTTAAATTTTTTATCTTTTATTAGTTGGATACATTCGAAACTTCTTTCAAACGGACTGTATCAGTTTTTTATCATCGCCAGTAACACCTGTTGAAATACTAAAACAGCTTCAATTTTTGGAAAAGGATCATGAGACTGGAACCATTTCTCTAATCGCTTAGCATCTGAACTACCTCCTGTAATGTTGGTATCCCTGATGTCAACTGTAAATTTTAGTAAATTTTATACATTGTTTTAAGTTTTATTGGCAGATATTTTGCGTTACAAAAACTTAACTGATAATGTAAATAGAATATTTTCTAAAATTATATTTAACTTTCAAACATAATTAACATTTTATTTATCACGTTTTTTAATAAATTACAAATTTGTCATTTGTTTATTAATTTAAAATTTGCAACTTTACTAAAAATTTAATAATATTAATAATAATTTAATAATATTTCTAAAGATTACCTAACAAATAAATGCACAACGTATTAGCAATATGAGACAATATACTTTGATGTAAATCAATATAATAGAAATTACAATTTCTATTTACGTGCTTAACCAAATCTGATTTTAATACAGCGTGACATAAATTGATTTTACAAACATATGTTAGGATCTCATATAAAACAGACTGGGGTGAAGGATGCCGTAGAATATTCCCAATGGAAGTTTGCTTCTCAATCATGACTCGTACGAATTGGATTTACCACGTGTTTTTTAGGAAACAGCTGACATATTAATTATATAAATATACATTATTATTGAAACTGAAAGAATATTATAATCAAATTTTTATTTGTTTACTGTATATTTTTTGTATTACAAATTGAAACAGTAATCTATTATTAGTCGTATTACCATTGAAATTACAGCGGAGGGTAAAAAATGTTTGATATTTGATCTTTAAGTGACTGCAAAGGTTGCGTCAATAATAAAGTATGTAAGAAAATTATAAATGCATTGCAGTTTAAAAATATGGAAACCGTAAAAATGTATATTAATGGAATAATTATTGTACCCCACTTCTTAATTTTTAATAAAACATCTTTATGAATATTTTAGATGGAAAGTGAAAAATCTTGTTAGGAACAAGATAAAATTAGCATATCTACAAACTATATATTTTCATTTTTATAATAAGTCATAAATTCCGTTCCCCAACTATAGGAGAGTAGCAAAGCAGAAAAAAAAAACGCAAAAATTGGATGAGAGGAAAATGACTCTTCGTGAGATTTAAAGTGAAATTAACGCAAACACAGAAAACTTTTGTGATATATTCAGTGCGAATATTATATAGGGCTGTATTTTAATTGAAACCATAAATATATATCTTCGCTTGTGCTTTTTGCATCAAGCGTGTAGGGGGTGCCCGATATTACATAAGAAAGAGAGAGTAAGTAAGTGAAGCGTTGGGGTGGTTCTGTACGTACACCAACCGACAATTAACGTCTTTCTTTGTCAAGTAATGATGAATGTCCCCAATACCGGGCCCATAAAACACTGAACTTTAAAACCCGCTGAAAGTGCAATTAGAATTTAATTAATTATGCGTTGTTGAATAGACCGGGACCCGTTAACTCCGCTGTTCTTTGGTTTGTATGAGAACGGTGTAATTCGCGCTTTCAAAAGTGATTTAGATATCACTTACACAAATTTCATTTAGAGCGAAGATGTTCAGAAAGATTATTCGCAACCAAGCTTCCCCCTTTTTTAAAGAGGAATAAAGCCATAATAAATATTACTAACTACCAAAAGGGCTGTGTTTAAAAGAATTATTTTGAAATGATTTTTTTTCTGCATGTTCAAAGCAATGTTATACGCAGGTGTCTGCAGCAAATATAGAAATTAGCATAATTTAATCATTTCAAGAAAAAGGTAATAACTTTATTAATTAATTAAGTAAAGTTAATCAGACTGTATTATATAATGAACAAACTAAGTACATTCAAATTTCAAAGTGTTAAAATCTCAATAATGATGTTACTGCATTAAATAATTAACATCATGCAAAAAGTTGATATAAGATTATGTGTGTCGTATGTATAAACTTGATTTAAATCTTCAATTAAAATTTAAATTAATATTATATTAAAATGTCAAATGGTGTGCAGAATTGTTAAAATTTCAATTAAGCCGCCGGATGACAGTCAGATTTTTCCGCGCAAATAAAATATAATAAATCATGGAGCTGCTGCTATATGTGTGGGTATATAAGAAATAAGACAACTACTTGAAGCTTCTGAATTATAAAGTGTTGGTTGGTCAATGAAACGGTCAGTTTTATATAATGAAAAAAAAAAACTAAAAACAAAAGAGGAGTAAATCGTACCCCCGGGTCTAAGTGCCGGTCGAGACGTAATATAAAAATTAAAAATGTTTTAAAGTAGTATTTTTTTTTCTTTTGCCGGTGAGTGACGGGCATATGATTCATGAGCCAAAAACGCTTTTCTATATAACGTAATATCGCAGACGATCGTTTACACTGTTATAATAAAACGGCCCTCCGCCGAAAATTGCCCTCCCGGCTCACAATTAAATTACCAGACACATTTCAACTAACCCAAAAAAACGCATCAATTACAAATCCATCTGGAAACAACCAAATAACAATATGATTGAAAATTTTCAACAACGCACTTTAAATGCTGAATTCTGGGCTGTTAAATTCCGAAAAAGATTAAAATCCAATTTAAAAAAATATGCCCGATAATCATAGGTTTTGGCATTATTGTTAACCTGAATCGAATCAACGGCTTAATGGTTCATTTCTGAAATGGCTTAACGCAGTTGTTCGACCATTTACACAATTTCACATCGTGGCAGATTAAAAAACGATATTAAAAGATGCGCGTTTTATAAAATATGGTAGCAGTTAATAACACCCGATGAAGCGCCATTATAATCAAATTTGTATGTTCATTTTATAAACCAATTCCGTGTATCAATAAACTCATTCTATATAATTTTTGATTTTAAAATATTCAAATTTATTTTATTAATTAACTTAGCTGTATAAACAAATCTATAATTTCATAATTTAATAAACATGAAATTATGATATGAAATATTTTGTACAATAAAATCAACAAAATATAACATAATTTTTAATAGTTTTATTTAAAATTTTATGAGGTAGTCTGTTTAATATCGCTATGGAAGAATATAACTGCGTAAATTTTTGACATCTAAAACTACTATTTGTTATTGTTACTATTTTAGCTTACTTTGTGAGTTATTGTTAATTTTCTCATTATTTTTCACCTAATAGTAAAAACTCTAATTTTTTATACATCAGCAAAAAACAATTACTTGGGAAATGACGAGTTGGAAGCGAATTATTTTTCTAACCTGTATAAACTCGGTATATTCCTTAAAGTTTTGTAGGAAGCAGTCAAACAGTTTCTTGGCGGGGTCGCCAGAAGGGGAAGCTAGCTCCGCAGAATTATCTCTGCGTGTGCATGCGTGCGTCTGTGCTAAACTTATCGACCCTTTATTCATATTTTTATATTTCATTATTTTCATTTTTGCGTGCAGAGTGAATGCAACACATGCAGCAGTTACGCATACCTATCGCTGTTACACATAATCGCCAATTGCTACCCAATTTTTTATACTTCATATACCAAAATGCTCCGGGTAGGCCTTTTATTGAATAGAACATTACTGTTATTTTATTTGGTAATAAAATGTTATATTAGATATTTGGTTACAATAACGATTATAGTAATTATAATAATAATAATAATAATAATTATTATAATTTTATATTTTGCTTGTTGTTATTATTGTACTATAAATTCATGTGAGAATGTAATTCAAATAAATGACAAATTATTTTCTTGTTTCAGTGTATAGAATCTAATTATATTCATTTTTATTGTTTGATTATAATACTTCCAATTTTTCAGTTTTTATTTTATATATATATATATATATATATATATATATATATATATATATATATATATCCATCAGTTTATAACGTTGTCCGTCTACCGATTCCTAATCTCCAACCGTCTCGGTTTCTCCAATCCTCTTCCTCCAGTCCTCTCATCTGGATCTCTCCGTCTATACCCTCTCTCCAGCTTTTCCGG
>JARJEC010020214.1:0-21849 GCA_030264575.1 Tachinus sp. AB-2021
CTAGCTAGACCTTAAGTACACCCCAATTAACTTAATGCTTATAAAGAAAGGTAAATGGACCGACTCAGAAATTCACGGAGAGCTAATGTGTAATCGGGTAGTAGACTTACAATGAATGGACATTACGGATATATTCAGTCATATATAACACCCCGACCTATCTAATGAGACTTATAATAACTGGAACCGAATTCTTCCAGGGAATATGGAATTGAAATAAAAATATACTATCTATATAAAAGCGATATGATATTTATCAAAGCAATTTTTTCATCATTAAGATTGCAAATTAATAGTTATATAAATATTTATAAGTGTATTGATATTAAACCGTATTTTCTCTAATAAGCTTAAACAATATAAACTTACAAAATACAGGGTAAATTTTTCAGAAACTTTTATTCTTTTAAAAAATTGCGCTTGTTTCAAAATCTATTTAATTTCTTTGAAATGTATCAAGTAATCTATACTTAATTAAAAAAATGCGTTTTTGAAAGATTTCAATACTTGAAAAGTACGATATTTCTAAAATTACACAATTTTTCAGAAATATTATTTTTGTTGTATTTTAGTTTTGTCTTATTGGACAATACCAATGCCACAAAACATTTATTCTTTTTGATATTAAAAAAAAAATTTTTGTTTTTTATTTTTATTTTAAGTTTTCGCTTACAGAGCTAAATTTTAAAGTAATATTTTTATGTGTGAATTTTTAAGAATTCAATTGAAGGAAACAGTAAAAAATGTTAGTTTTTTGCCAAAACTTAAAATAAAAATTTAAAAAAATATTTTTTTGTACCTTGCAAAAAGGTACATTTTCGGAGAATTAAATTTTATATCTGAAAGCACTTATAATGGATTGTGAGAACTCCAATTTACCGCTCCATATGGGGCCTTCACAAAACAAATATCCTTGATATTATGAGATGGATATCTATATATCTAAAATATATAATGCAAAACAATAACAAGCAACATCTTGTCTAAACTTTGTATTTTTATCATTATTCTAAGTAGAGTACAACTTCATAATTTGGAGTTACACACTTTTATAATTTTTATATACTAGTTTAATTTGTGAGTTTGAAAGCTTCAAAATATTTACATGTAAGGTTGTATCAAAATTGAAAACCTCGCAGCAATAAGGCTATTAACAGCAATTACAATTAATTGGCAAATTAAACTTTAAATATTAACAAAAGCAGACTGTTAAAATAAAAATAACATAGAACATTTTATCCAACCTACATAGCAAGATTAATGAAATTTTTGGAATTTTATGTTTATTTAGTAATAGATACATATATCAATTAAAATTATAAAGCAATAATATTTTACCATTCTTTTTAGTAAATAATGTTTTATTTTTCAATGTACCCATAGTAAAAATGTCAATTTTGCATACTTAATACGATTGTCTGGTTTTTTAAACTAATTATAAACTTTATTCTCAATTTTCTAATAGTAATATAAGCTTTTCACTCATGAATTTAATAAATAAATAATTAGTTTTATTAATGTGGATATATTATTTAGCGGACGCTTTATTAGAAAAGATCGGTAACTAGTCCTATCACAATTTCAATAAACTCACCGTGTTCTCTTCCATAATTAGATAACACCTCCGTTGAGTTTACCGAATCTGAAAATAAAGTTTAAAAAGGATTAAAAAAAAAATAAATGTACACAATAAAGGAAATTAATAGTAATAACTTTAAGAGCTAATCATTTATTGTATCTCAAATCTTTACAAAAAACATTATACAGCATGAACCACATAGAGCGTTACACATTTTGAATATTTTAAAATATTC
Source organism: Tachinus sp. AB-2021 (assembly GCA_030264575.1). Classification (NCBI taxonomy): domain Eukaryota; kingdom Metazoa; phylum Arthropoda; class Insecta; order Coleoptera; family Staphylinidae; genus Tachinus; species Tachinus sp. AB-2021. Next base: position 1,815 of record JARJEC010020214.1, read on the forward strand.
ATTATTTATAAGTGTTTATAATTTACTTGAATTAATGAGAAACATCCAATTCTATGAAACTTTCTTTGCTTCCACTCAATGACCATTATTTATTATAGAATTGGATGTCTCCTATTAAATTAAATAACTTTTGTTTAAATAATGTATTTCAAAATACTTAGTTTTTTAAATAAAAGTTTGCAACGCTATTTGTGGTCCACCCTGTTTATTTATTTTTACAAATTAAATTATTTGTGATAGAAATTTCAATCATATTGTATTAGTTCTTATATTAAGCAGCATTAGTTTCTTAAACAGGGTTTCTAAATTTGCCTTGAGATACTTCTTGGAGCGGTGAAGAGATGTATAAGGTCTCAAATTGGCTTTAAAGTTGATTTTAACTAGCACCTGCTACCATAATTAAATTTAATCGTTACTAGCTACGTTGCAGAGTACTATGTTGATATTAAATCTAACCCGCTTTTTGGGTCATTAGAAATGCTTAATTTTAAACAAATTTCTCTGTGAATGATAAATCTTAATATAATTATTGATAATTTTTATTTCTAACAACAACCAAATCTTAAATATATACAGTGCACCTTAAAAATCTTAAAAAGTAATGACTCTGAAAAATATTTTTGTAAAAAAGTTATTAATCGCGGAAATCGAATCCGAAACCCCTGGCATCGTAAACCGCCTCTCAACCGCTACGCAATACCATGGAGATTGGCTTATAAATTATTGAATGTGTATCAAAATAAATTAATTTAACCGATTTCAATACCTTTATATGTATTAAAGAATCTGACATTGACAAATATTATTAATTAGATTGTGAAATTGCATGTGTTCATATTGATTTTGCTCTTAATTTCACTCATCAATTTTACATCTGTCTCTTTAACTTTTACGACAAAGTTTAAGTTTGTATGTACTTGACGCATAAAAGACAGAAGATATAAAATTGATGATTGGAATTGAGATAAATTCGTGTGATGATAAATTTGTTGATGCGTTGAGAAAATTACATAAGTATATAAGTTTTACTTCATTAAAATGAATAACTTATTTAAAAAATGTAATTAATTTTCTTATAGTAAATTTGACAATATTTTTTTAAATACTTTAACACAAAATATTTATAAAAGTATATAAATAATAAACCAGTCAAAATGAATCAAATATTAGAAATAATTTTACGTGCATGCTTATCGAGGAAATCGTTTTTGTTCAAATGAAATCTAAAATAAATTATCTTTCTGCGTATGAGCCTTGGTCATAGAATTAAATCAATTTCAAGAAATCAGACTGCGTAGTTGATTCTTAGATATCTATAAAGAAATTACAAATTGAGTTACGTTGCCTTTTACTGGGGATTCCGCCTCCTGTGAAAATTTACTTCTAATTAGAAAAAAAAACTTATAATATTATAATTAAAGTTCTGCTTTGCCACAGCTTGGCTACCCAAAGAGCCCAGAAGTAAAAATTCTTACAGGGGCATGATAAGAACACCAAAAAAGACCAAAAAGTCACAAGTTGCAAACGCAACATGAGGAAACCATATTCAGTAGAGACTTAGTGGTTACTTCAATTAACACTTGCAATAACAAAATCGAGTCAAATGAAACCCAAACGTCACTTTTAATGATAATTTTTTCTTAGTCTATTTCATCTAGGTATGCCTGAACAGTGTTATTTTGTATTGTTTTTTTAAGATGCAGTACAATTTTTATACTATTATGTTAGACCAAAAACAAAATAGATGTAATTTGTGTAAAGGAAACAACACAAAATATTCTATAAGATGTTATCATTGTAGTAAGTTTATTTGTCTGTTTCATACCAACGTCATTCAGGAATGTATTGCAAATTATACTAATTGTTCTGATGAAGATGAAGAATCATAGTTTTGACAAGTTATTGTTTCTTTTGTTAACATTTGTCATTTTTGTTTGGTTGATTTATATTGTATTTTTTATAATAAATCACTTTTTAGATTTATTATAATTAAACTAATTTAGTTTAACCCGTGATACTTGATGATGAAATGAAAAGAATTTCGTTTACCAAAAAATGGCTGGGTCAATTTTAATCTACTTTTGGTAAACTAAATTTGATACATATTTTGGTATTGCGTGTGTTAATTCAAATAAAGTTATACTCACAAGTGGTTCTATAATTCAAAGTGTAATTTTTGTAACGCCTTCTGATCCAACGGCAACAACTGACTGTGCTTCTGGATGCATGATCATCGGAATATGCAGTTACCAATACTAAAATCAGTGAACGGTAATAAAAATAAAAATAAGTTTGTAGTATTAGATTCTCTTTTTTAAGTTAATTTCAATAAAACCAACTACATCTAAAATTCTAATCTTGAACAGAATGATTAGACATTGTTCAACCGTTAACTGCCCCAAAATATCGAAGATGCTTGTCATGCGCTAGCAGCAACAGTCACAGGCATTTTACAACCTTACTCCTTTTAATTTATCACGTATGTATCAAAAATTCCAGTCACCTACCTCGGCGAGGCATCTGGGGCATGGTGTTTGACATCTAACTTAAAACTTGTGGGTTTGAGCTTCACTCGAATTTTGAATTATATATTACTACATGGAGTGGCTTGGTAATTATTTAATAAAGATAAATATTCTAATTTATTAATTATAGAAATTATGATGCTGATAATGTCAATAGTAAGTTAAGTTCAGTACTTAAAAGTAAAAGTACTTAAAATTCGTCAACTAATTTTAATAGTTTTAATAATTATAACACAAATAATGGATTGTGAGATGTAAAGCAAATAGGTTATCTGTAATTTATTGTGAACAAATTGTGTAAATCCATGCCACTATTTTATTCTACCGTTCCAATATGCAACACGGTTAATTTTTAACAAATAGGAATTTCTTGATGCCGAATAACTTTTGTTGACAAAATTTTTGGCTGGGCCGTAATTAGTAAAATGTAATTAGCAAATTCATACTAATATAAATTTAAACGCAGATTATTGCGGAGAATTTAATTTTCTTTCCAACAGTGATCTGCAAAGGTCATACGTCAAATAATAACGTCGCAATCCGTTATGTTGCTGCCGACCGCGGCGCAACCCAATCGTTTTTAATCGCTTTTTTAATGAGAATTAATTATTTTAACATTAATTTCGATATGGATTTTTGGGTGAAATATCATTGGCTTTCCAATGGTGTATCTGCCAAAGTCAAACGTTGATGTGTCAATGACCTACGTCGAATTATATAAAATAAGCTCACGTATTTTATTGCAATTACAACTCTTTTTGCAACTACACGTGTTGACTTCTACCTGGCGGTATAATATGGCCCAAGCTTTTTAATTAGTGTTTCTAATTACGATTAATTTTTTTTTCAATGTCAATACGGATTATTGTGTCCAATTTCATTGGCTTTCGAATAGTCTATCTACCATTCTATGTTTAGTTATAAGAAAGATATTGCGATTGGCCAAGCCAATACTTTTGTTGCTAACTTCACAGACGTCATTTGCTTTACTTTATTATGATTTGTGGAGATATGCATTCAAAATTGATATACATATATTATTGGTAAAATCATAACACATATAAATCTTAACTCAAGACATATACTACTTTTAGAAATTCAAAAAATAAATTGTATTACTATTAAACAAAGCACTATCTGATAATTATATTGCACTCTGCTAAATTCAAATCTCTAAGTTTAAAGATAACGCCAATAATGTACAACCCTGTATAATTAAAAATAATGCAAAATTGTTATTCAATCATCGGACAGTTTTAAATAGAAGTACTAATATTAATTAACATTTAATTATAATTAGTTAGTTAGTCTAGTTTATATTTAAAAACGAAAATTGATCATTAACTGTTACTGTAATTAATTAATATTGCAAAATATTATAATATTTATCTATTAAATATTCAATACAGTTTGTATATTTGAATTATAATCTGATAGGATTAATTTCCATTAAAGCTGTTAAGTAACTTAATGTGTGGAACATACTTATTTTTAGGGATTAATATTTTTATAGATTACTTACATAAGTCCGTTAATATACATAATTTATTATAATTCAGGGTTAATTAAAATTCTTCTAATTCGGTCTATTAAGTCTGGATTAACTATAATTTAATTTATACTTGTTGTTTTCAAAACAAAGTTTTATTTTAAATTTAATATATTATTAAATTATATTTTGTAAATGTAGAAAGCTTAACACTAGTTCTTTTTGAGAAGATCTTATTTATTTATGTTTATTGAAGTTAAATAGTAATGTAAGAAAAATTAAAACAAGTTCTTTTCTAGGGTCTTTAAGTTTGAAAATAAATATTTTTCACCTAAACAACACTTTGCTTTTAACATCTAGTTTGTTTATTATGCTTTTAGAAAATATATTTTTTTAAATTTTGTAATGATAATATTTTTGTATGGTAAATAAAAATCGTTCTATTTGTCGCAGAGTTAAAGTAAAATTTTAAATTAAATAGATAATGTAAGTTAAATTTGATGCAGCCATAAAATGCTAGCATTGTTCCTAGAAAATGTTGTTACTTTTTTAATCGGTAGTTTGTTCATTTATTTTAGTATGGATTGTATAACAAAATATTTAATTTGTTTGCGTGCACCGTCTGAACTCAAATATACTATAATATAAACTGTAAACTGAATTTAACAAATCATTCTGCAGAATACGTTTATTTCATTTAATGATGTTGCATTTATCATGCAAACATATAGATATTAATCTATAGTCGATTCTTAGTTTGAAAAGGGACGAATCATTCTCGCCTCAAGACAACTTTTATAAAAGTTCTTTCAATTTTCAAAAACAAACTAAAAACTAATTTTTATTGATTTATACAAAACATAAAATATATGTTATATATTATAAATAAAGTTATAAATGAAAGAAATGATTTGTTTAAAATATTAATTTTAATGTGTGTTTTAAATATATGCTATGTTATTATATGTAAGTAATTTAATTGCAATTATATGTGACTATATTAAAATCTCTAGTAGCAATTTACTCCTGTAAGCGAACAGATTTATTGTATTAAGAAGTTTGCCCAATAAAACTAGGTAACCGACGAGTTCATTGAAAATCAATTCATCAAAAGCAAAATCATCGAAAACAAATTCATGGAAAACAAATTCATCGAAAATCAATTCATCGAATGGTCAATTCATCGAATCGTCAATTCATTGAAAAACAAAATTTGTAAGTAAAGAGAAATATTGCATAAAATTTGTATGATTAAATACATTTTTTGATTATTTAATTAAATACAAATATACCAAATATACCAAAAATAATCTCAATAAAGCTTAATTTAAATTTGCAAAAATCAAACTTGTTAATAAAATAGAAATTTGTATAGGTTAATTACAAAAACGTTAATACATTTTATATTTATGGTCATTAACCTCTCGCTGTGCGCTGTCGTATCGAGAAATCACTAAGTATGATACAAATAGATTTCGGATATTGGTATACACTAGGATATATTTAATCTCTTATAAATTAAATATTTTCAAATATTATTAAAAACCTATTTAAAAACTAATTAACACCATCCCGCAAATACCAAAATTAGATGAAACATTAAAAATTCATAATTCAAATTACCCAATAAGGCCAGTTGCTTCATACATCAATTATCCAAACCATAAATTAGCAAAAGAATTAAATAAAATAATAATGAAATACTATAAATCAAAGTATAGTATTAAAATTGATTAGAATTGATTAATGATTAATGAATTTTTAGTTGGTTTATTAAAATTATATAATAAAAACAAAAAGTCAATACTTCGTAAAAATGAAATTCTTCAACTTTTTGAAATTTGCATTGAACACAATTATTTTTCATTTAATAATACATGTTATTTATAAATGATGGTTTATCAATGGCTAACCCTATTTTGCAACTTTTAGCAAATATATTTATGGATGATTTAGAAAAAAAATATTAAACACTAAATTTAAAATTTGATTAAATTTTGGTATAAACGATATTTTAGCATGTTTTAAAAGAGATGAAAATGATTTGATTGTATTTTTGGATTACATTAACTGTTTATATTCAAATATAAAATTTACTTTAGAAAAAGAAAATAAGAGATCTATAAATTTTTTAGACTTAGTTATAAAGTTATAAAGTAATAAATAATAAAATAGAGTTTGATATATACAGAAAAGAAACTTTTTCAAATATTACAATTCCAAAATAATCTTTTCATGTATATAGTCAAAAAATAGCTATATATAACTCTATGATACATAGAGCTTTAACTATAAAAAATAAAAGTTATAAAAATTTTGCTTTAAATAATGAATATGATAACAATATGATAGACCAAATGATTAATAAAAAGTAAATTAAATTAGCAATAAATGAAATCTATACACATAGTAATTCTATTAAAAATTATTGTTCAATTACCTATTTTGGTTTAATTTCAAAAAAATTAAACAAAAAATTCCATAAAAATTATGATAAAAATGTAGCATTTAAAACAACTTTAAATTTTCTTTTATTTAATGTAAAAGAAAAGTTAAATTATTTAAACAAATCTGTAATATTAAATGCAATGATTGCAACGGAATTTATATAGGACAACTGTCATTTAAAATCTTTTATAAATCAAAATGAATAAAAATCGAATTTTGCTAAACATTTAATTAATAATAATTATAAATTATCTACTACACTTACACCATTACACATCACAAACTTGTTATTAAAAATATCACATTTTTAGAAGAATTAGAAAACATTTAAAAGATAATAATTGTACCGTTATAAATGAACAACTAAATCTGTTGTCATCACCATTACTGAATTGTCTCATGTAATATATTTTGTAAAGAATATAAAATATTTTTTTAATCTAAAATATTTTTGTATTTCAATTATTATGATGTTTATTTAATAATTACATTTGTAAAATGCATATGTTTATAAGATTATAATATCAAAATTTTTTTCTGACATTATTCTTAAAGATTTCTGTATTAATAATATAGTTGGCATTATGCAAAATTATAGGTTATGTTTTATTAAAATTTTATTTAAATTAGACATATGATGTATAGATTTCTATAGTTTTCATAAAATAGCGCCACCTCTATGGAGATTTTTGTTTATAATTTAATCGCCATTGATAATGACACATAGATGTCGAAATATAGATGGTTTGTGAATAAGCTAAGTTGAATAAAATACTTTTCTTATTATATTTATGGAGTTTTAATTTTATAATTTTCAGAATGACTATTTAACTATATTACAAAAAAAATACTCAGAGAGTTTATTTTATTCTATGATACTAGAATATATAGCGATGGAAAACACAAACAAATTGACCATGGGCAAAATATGGGCAATTTTTTAAAAAATTATTTTTAGAATAGGTGCAGACTAGAAAAAAATAATTTGATGCTGAACAAATATCATTTTTTTACTGGAAGTTAAACATATGAATCTAAACTTTAAGATTCAATAATTATAAATTGCAAATTTATTTTGATTATATATTAAGCAGAACGCTCGCTCTCGGCGCAACGGTTTATATCACCCAATGGATGTAGTTTACATAAATAATAATATAAATTGTGCAGGTTGTGTTTAATTTTTTGATTTGATGCAAGGTTTTGCAGCATCTTGCCTCACTGTGCGGCGGCCTATGAGACGATTAGGTCGGCCAATCTACGTAGATATATATATATATATATATATTTATATTATATATTACTATGGGTAAGATATCTTACGTAAAAATGTTGGATTTATATAAAGAATTGAAGGTATTTACAACTAAACGTGGCGGTACAAATGCTAATGCATAAAGTACAGCACAATACATCGTTAAAGAAAATTCTATTTCAAATTCATTTATCATTCCATTTTCAAAATCAGTCAAGAATGTTCCTGAGTTGCACAGGTCAGTTAATTAGTTTAATTACCTTAAAAATCAAAAGTAAATGTTTTGCTTTTATGTTTGGTGAGTAGAGTAAACACTAATGGGGTAGATTTATTATCCTTTAATCCATGGAAGGTATATGATGTTCAAATAATGGTGGAACTGTTGTCAAGATTCTATCTCCGTGCCAATGATTGTAAAATATCCAAATTGCATACGAAATTGAATCGTCAACATGGATTACAAAATATATATTATAAAGAATATTCGAATGTACAGTATGGCAAAATTTGGACGTTACTATAGGCTATCTCAGAAACTAGAAATGCTAGAAGAATTCTAATACGGTTGTCTCGAACTAAGTTGTTGAAGATAAGTTTAATAGTAGTATAAACAGATTTATCTATAATTTTTAGTTTCCAATAAAAACGGGATTTTTCGGAATTAGACGTTTTCTTTTATGGCTTCTATTTGGTTTATTTCTTAAGTTATGAAAACGAACCTAACACATCTTATGGGCAGTTGTTAACGTAGAATTGAGTGGCGTAGTCAATATTTTTTTTACATTAAATTTTGATATTTGATCAACTTTTTTTTCAAATGGAAACTATAATGCGCTATATTTTTATAAAATGTAGAATTCTATCCTAATTTTAACAATATTCCCCTTATTTTATATAGTTTTTATTAAGATTTTCGAATTTTGTGAGTTTTGACACTAACTATCACTGATCACGTAGGTTATGTATTTCGTAATTGACTATGTCAAAAGCGCCAACTATTGGTATTTTATTTTCTTCCTAATGGAGAAAAGTAACAAATTCCTATCTTTTTTGTGTTTTGGAAATTTTTAATAAAAGAAAAACCAAAATATGCAAAAAATTTTGATATAAATTTTATAGTTATCTTGTAAATATCAATCTAAAACTAATTTAATTTAATTTCTAGGTTTAAATTACTATAGTATTGAGTAATTACCTTTATTTATTTGTTATTATGTTCAAATCGAGACTGTTTATTGCGATTTTTAAGGAAAATTGACCACTGCATGTTGTCAGCGTAAGCAACAAAACGACTCACAACTAAAGCCTACTTCTAACATATTCCCCAAATTTCAAAACAATATCTTAAAAACTGTTATGAGTTATGCGTGACACACACACACACACAAACATTTTTCTAAAAAAATTTTTCTACTTTTTAGACTCAGGAACCTTCAAAGCGTATTTTTCCAGTAAAATCTTGATTTTAAATTTTTGGTATAAATTCAAGACTTTTCTCTATATACGGGGAAAAGTAAAAAGAGGGTGGGGAGAAATACAAAAGATTGAAAACCGTTGATATAAACTATTTTGAAATTCTATATGAATCCTTATAAAATTGTTTTGAGCTAATTTTGCAAGATGAGTATAATGGTAGTAAAATGATTTTTCTATAATTTATGGTGTCCAAGAAAAGCGTGATTTCTCGTTTCAATTATTCACACAACGTTATTAATAATTATTTCAAATTGTAAAAGTTAATTTATGACTAGTATAATAAAAAAAACTTATTTTTAAATAAAAATAGCTATTTTTTTCTTTTAATAGTAAAAACCTCCTGTTGCTTAAGATACACTAAAAACAATGGAAAACATGTAAAATCAGTTATTAAAATATCAGTTTATTAGTAGTTCTTTGTTAATTTGTATATATTTTAATTTAACTAATTACAAAAAATGTAATTATATTAACAATAAATCATTGAAATCGGGATATAATTTGATATTTCTTAAAAATATAACGCACTTCATTTTCCATTTTTTTTATCCACTTGTGATTTCCATAACCGGCTTTAACAAAATATTCCAAAATATCAATATTATCTTTCCCCTGGCCTATTTTCTGAATGTAAAATTTAAAAATTATTAATAATTAAAAATTAAAATTTAATAGTTATTTAATAGGTTATATATAGTGCAAAATAAAAGTATATAGTATATATAGTCTTTCAACTTTTATTTTGCACTGCTTGTTTGACTTTCCGGTATATCCCAGTATTTTTTTTTGACGAACTGGTGATTCAATGAATTGCTAATTCGATGAATTGATTTTCGACAAATTTGCTTTTGATGAATTTTCTTTGGATAAATTTGCTTTCGATGAATAGATTTTCAATGAATTGATTTTCGATAAAATGATCATTCGATGAATTGATTTCGATGAACTTACCGTGAACCTAAAACTACTATAATATTTGATTATTTTTGTTCTAAGATTGAAGGGGTTATAATTATTATTTTAACTTTGTTTTCTTTTAGCTCAAACATTTTGAAACACACATTAACGGTGTTGTAAAGGTTTATTTTATTTTGTAAGTCTGTTTACCTATATTATTTTGACATAGCAAAACATTTTGAGAAATTTTTTAAAACCCTTGTTCGCTTTTGTGCCACCGCGTTTTGAGTTACTATAAACACAAAATATACCTTTTATACACAACATAAATAATAACTAGAGAAACTTGTAAATTCATTTATAAAATTTCTAGCTATGTAAATCCAATTATAATTATAATTTGGTAAAAGTTTGCTTCATAAAATTGTATTCATCAGACTTTAGTTACTATATAAATCCAATTATGATATTAATTTCAATAACCATGTTGAAAAGTTAATCATTTTATTAAGTTGTTAAATGGTTGAATGGATGCAAGCTGAATATTTGAAATAAGCATTTTAATCTAAATGCAATATTCATTTCTACAATGCTGACAGTGACAAATTGAAAACATTATATCAGATTAGACAATATTACATTTGTCAAGTTATTAATAGTCGTTTCCATTCATGTTGTAATTAATTGAAACTTGTCGTAAAGTTGTATGAAATGATAAAAAATAAAATAAAACCGGATATTAAATGTTAAAGAGTTGCAATAAAACTAGCTTAAAAGTATCTACATAATTACAAAATAAGTTACTATACGCCTATTTTCATTAAGACTATAACCATGAATTTTCGTGAATAAAACTTTTTGCTACTTACTTGTGTAGCTAATTTAGATGCATTCAGATAAATTATTGTTTCAAAGAGGAGTTACAAATTGCAAATTACAAATTGACAAATTGCATGCGATACTGCAAGTTGTTTTATTACGAGTTTAAAGGAACAACTATCGTGGTATCTAAACATTCCTATAAAACAACCTGAGCTACTTACAATAAAGGCGTTATTAATTCAATAGTTTATAATCAGGCCGCAAACGACGAAAAAGTCATCCTTCAAGAAAATCAATATCCTTCATGAGTGAAAATTATAAGGATGTATTAAAAATACATAGATAAAATTATTAAATATTTTCTTTGTACAATATTTCTCATTAATTGATATATTACACACATGAGTTATAGATTTATTATTTGTTAAATAAATCATTAAAAACGTTGTATATTGCATGTCAACAAAAATATCTCCTCTTCAGGGACTAAATATTTACAAAATATTAAATAATTTCTTTATATCGATTTGGTTCTTGTTCCAATGCAAATATTTAGATTATGATGGTTTGATAACTTGTTTAACGTGAGTGAATATCCCAGTCATAGTAATTTTCACTCGCTAGATGCCCTACCAGCATTCAAACGAATATTAATAGTGATTGATTGTTACGGGACGAGCGGTTGCCGGCTTCTCCTGCATTCTTCTGACACATACATTCCTGGCTAACTCGCAAGTTCCATTCTAGACTAGATACGATGAATTCAAATCTACACTCAGAGGCGTCCAGAAATATTATACATTTTAATTAGAATTAAAATTATTTTAGATTAGCTCAACTGCATTTTTATTCAAGTGTTTATGAAATAATTTAATTCCATTGTTTATACATATTTGTAAATTGCAAAAAATGATGAAAAAATATAAATATATAAAATATTTCAAATTATTACATGTGGCTGAATATTTAGCGACATATAATAATTCAAAATATGTTTTTAATAGTAAGAAATTGTTAAAAGTAATATAGGGTTGACATTTTTTATTTATAGAAAAATAATATTAATAAATGCTATATATTTGATATACATCAGAATTACTCATCGACATGTTTTTGAAATATTTTGTGTTTTTGAATATTATTAATAACATATTAACTTTTGTTTTTAAATTAGATGTTTGGAACTTGTATCTTATTATTCGTTCAACTTAAGTTTGAATTATAATTAATTTAATGTTTTGCTTAAAATTTATAAATCAGTTTATTTCGTACAAATTATTGTTTATAACATAAATAATAATTTGTATGCAATTGACTAGGACACTACAATGAAATGAGTTGCTACCTTCAATCTTATAAAACTTGTCCACTTTTCTATGTGAGAGTGTCATTAAATATATTTTTGTGTCAATACGTTCTAATATACAGAGCGATTTTTAGCTCGCCGACGAACTTTGATAAATCAAAGCTTGTGTAATTTTAATAAAAAAAGTCCATATAAACTGAGTTAGATCACTTTAAAGGTTTTATTTTAACATCACATTAAACAGTTTAGAAATTAAATAACAACGTTTTTGCTTTACTGAGTAAACATGTATCAAATAACAACAAAGCTATCCAAATAGTTGCAATAAATGATCAAAGTATTCAAGCAAGAGGGAGGTACCTTGAATACTTGCTTTAAAACGACGCATTAAAGATTTTTTAGCGTGATTAATAAAATTCAGATGTTTCCGTATTCTTATTGGCAGCGTTAATTATTCTGTCCAACAATTTGTTTTGTGTGGTAATTTCCTCTTGGCACACTAATTGTTTCATGTGGCCTCCCCTCCATACGTAAAAATTCATTGAATTTAAATCCGTAGAACACGGTTAAGCAACTGAACCGCGATTACCAATCCATTTATTTCTAATATAGCGGATGAACCACTTTGTTGCCATTATTATCCGACGCAGCAGATTTTATACCATACAACGTCAAATATGGATTTTTTAATTGCATCAAAAATTGTGTATTTGTTGGAAAATCAACAAACGAGAGTAGTTAAAATAAATAAAGTTGCCTATGAACGTTTGCAATACCACTATACTTTATTATCGGAGATAAAAACTTTTTATTGTGTTGGGTGAATGGCGCATTTTGAACTATTATTGACTTTAAAACATATTGTAGAATAATTTTGAAATATTTAATATTGTGTGAGTCCAAATAAAGTGAAATTCAACAATATTCATTCTAACAATTATACAATTAAAACTCCACAAATATGAAGTATTAGAAAAGTATTTTATTCAATTTATTAATGTTGCATAATGCCAACTATATTATATTATTAATATAGAAATCTATAAGTAGAATGTCAGAAAAAATATTAGGCATTATAACCTTATAAACATGTGCATTTTACAAATGTCATTTCTAAATAAACATCATAATAATTAGAATATAAAATGTTTTTGTTAAAAAATATTTTAATATTTTTCACAAAATATATTACATGAGATAAACCAGTAATGGTGATGACATCAAAATTGGTTGTTCATTTATAACGGTACAATCTTTTAAAGGTATATATATATATATATATATATATATATATATATATATTTTAACACCTCTTGTATGATCATTTTGAAACACCTTGCATAAATATTTCAAAACACCCAGTATAAACAATTTGAGAAACGCTAAACAAACATTTCAAAACACCTAGTATACAAATTTTGAAACACGTTGTATGCATGCATTTGACACACCCTGTATAACGACTTAAAAACGCCTTGTGTAAATAGTTTAAAAAAGGGGTAGGTCAATTTAAAAATACAATATGAAAACAGTTTCAAACACTCTGTATGAAAACTTTAAACCAATCTGTATAATATTTTTAAAATACCCTGTACAAACGTTTTAAATCACTATATATAACAATTTTAAAAATCTCTGGATAAACATTTTAAATATTCTGTATAACAATTTGTATAAACTGTACACGCCCTGTATAATCACTTTGAAACAACTTGCATAAACATTTCTGAACACCCAGTTGACAAAGTTTGAAACACCCTGTATAAACAATTTGAGAAACCCTATACAAACCTTGTAAAACATCCAGTATAGAAAGTCTGAAACTCCCTGTATGCAAAATTTGACACACCCTGTATAACAATTTTGAAATACTCTCTATAAATATTTTAAAACACAGAATATAACAATTGTGAAACATCTTGGATAAACAGATTAAAACATATAACAACATATAAATATTTTGAATTAATATTCAATTATTATTGTTCATTAACTAAATAAATAGACGTAGTTGCAATAAATGTTTTACTCTGGAACATTTTGTATATATTATTTATATTGTTTGTAATAATTAAATAATTTATTTTAATTTTGTTTTATTGAGGTACTCCACTGAACGTAAAGACTGGCAACAATTCAAACAGAGAATGTTGTTTATCCGTAAATAGTTTGCAGACATCTATAAGAATAAAGCTGAACTATTTAACTAGCCAATACGAAGCACCTTTACAAAATTAACATTGTTTTTATGAAAAAAAAACTTTGAAGTCACCCAATAACTAAACAACACTATCTTTGGAATTGACAATCACGCGGTGACGCCAGCGGTTGTGAGCTGGTGAGTTGGTGAGTTGGTGAGTTAGTGAGTTGGAATTTCCATTTTTAATTCGCACTTTTCATCTTATCTTTTTAAACAAAAAAGTTCATGTTGTGGAATTTTTTGTCATAAATTGCATTATTTAGAAAATGTTTGGTATAACTTCCGTTTTTGTTGTTTTTGATAATAAATTGAAAATGTTTTTGTAGTTTTTTTTATAAAAATTGCAGTTAAAATGCTAAAAACACTACTTGGATCTAAACTTTAAAATTAAATTTATATAAAAAAACTGATTAAAAAAACTACTAGATATTTAATCTTTAATTCTTGTTTTTTATTCTACTGGATACTAAACCATACCAACTACATTTATTTGTCCATCAATACTCTTAGTAATTAGTGCCGCAAAATATAATTGCTTTAATAAGTTACAACATCTCATATAAAGACGGATCTGGTGTAAAATAAAAATATGTCACAAATGATCTCAGACTATATTTTTTATCCAAGAGTTTATTTTTGTCTACCTTACTTGTCGCAGTATTTATAGCTTCTTCTGGTTTGACCTAAGTAATATATTATACCTTAAGAATATTCTGTCAAAATATAAATAAAAACGATATTACAGCGGCGCATTGTTTTATTGAGATGGGCGTATTTTAAGTTATTGAGTCGTTGAGTTTGTGATTTGGTAAGTTAGTTTGTGAGTGGGTAAGTGAGTGAGTGAGTGAGTGAGTAAATACAGCTATACTCACTTTGATAAGTTTTTTACAATTTTTTAACAAATATTGAAGTGAATATTTAGGACAAACGCACAAGCTGATTTAGCCATTTTTTTTTACTTTTAATTAACTTGTTATTAATTAAAATAAAATAAGTGCTATATTACGCAAAGTTTAAAATAAATATTTATTTTTAATATCAGAATGCACAAGGGAGGTTCCAGATTCCGTAAAAGTTTCAAACGTGTTGATTACATATATAGATGCTTGTACTAGAAACTGTAAACATCCTACAAGATTGATAAAATCGACTCAAAGGTGCACTATTTGGAAGCCAGCAAAACCAAGATAAGAAATTGCTAGAGAATTAATTTTACATAAAATGTTTTTAAGCACTATTTATAACAAATATGCTACTTTGGATTGTGGCTTTATCATTATTCTTTCTCTCATTGATGATAAACTTTTGTTCTGAAGCCAGGTAATAAAATACTGAGTTTATAAATTATTTTCTGCGACAAATTCAAATTTTATTTTTTATATTTTAACGGGTATTTAGGAGTTAGACTACCTAGAGGCAAAAAAGCAAAATTTACAATCTGTCCAAATTGTATTTTAATATTATTTTTATTTTTATTTTAAACAAGATATCTCGTTTAGTATTTATTTTGGGAACATTAAACGTATTCCATTACATTGCTACAGTCTACCCTTCTTACTTCCATTTATTGGAAGCCATACAAGGAACATTTTTTTAAACAAAATAATACCCGACCTCACACTGCTAACGTAAATAAATTATAAATTATAAAATAAATAAAGTATAAATTTCGGATTTCAACTCTTTTAAAGTAGTTAATTTTCTCGCAATGAATATTGTCTAAAATAGTAATGCATAACCCATTCTACCTTTAGACTCACAAAAAACTTTTTACAATGTCAAAAAAAATCAAATGATATCAAATAGTTAACTGAAGTTAATATTTCTTTAAATTTATAATAATAAAATAAATGTACTTATGTAAGAGAGGTCTATCTAGATTTAAATTATATAAATAATATTATAAAAGGACTTCTAAAAGACATATTTATATTTTTAAATCAACTAACATGTAAGATTAAATCAAGTTTAAACAATTAAAATTTTAAGATAAAAATACAAAAATACACAAAATGTGTAATTGCATTTCTTATATATAATAATAAATTTTTTTTATAAAATCAAATAACTTAAAATATAATAAAAAATAAAAAATTTCATTAAAAATTGAAATTAAATATGGGCTTAATATTTACTTTATTAAATATATTATGTTGTATAGGTTTTTTTATATATTATAAGTAGAGACCAACATTCTAGCATTTAAGCTTACGCTAAATATACGTACTTTCTTTAAATGTCCACAAATTATAGAAAAATAAACATTTAAAGACCAAGTTTTTAGCCTTTTAAAAATAGTTTTTTGGCTTATTTTAAAATGATATGCTTGTATTGCGCATTTTAAAAGATATTTGGCAAACAAAGGAAATTTATTTAAAGATAAATAATTTTTGGATCAAAACAAATTATTTATTACTTTATTTTATTTTCATGAATTGTTTGATCAACACAACAACATTCTAAACTCTCGTAGATGATATATGTAAAAATAAAAAATTGATTTAACTTTATATGCAACAGTGAAAGTGATACGGTAATACTTTACCCGATAAAACATTTTTAATCCAATCATGCTTAAGCAAATAGCTACAATAGAATGGTTGTGTAAAGATTACGGAGAATAAACATAATTTACAATGTTTTCAGCAAGACAACTTGTTTTGAAAAACAGGTAATCAGGTAAATCAATTAAAATTAGTGATAATTCACAGATGACATATACGCTGTACAAGGATCTATTGGTTAAACATTAGTAATTAGACAACATTTTTAGAGGGTTTTCAAATATTACATAAAATATCAACTATTTTGAAGGCTGGCATTGTGACCAATTTTGATATAAATCCGGCTATTACAGGAAAATTTAAATTCTTAAAAAATAACAAGTATTAACGTTGAAATAAGTTTTTTAGCTTACAAAAACATTTTAATCAACAGAAAGTACAATTTGAAACTAGAATATTTAGAACATTTAATAATTTACTCTTTTTGACGAGAGACCTTTTAAATATGCCAGTATTTATTGTGTTCTTTAATCTTTAATCTGTTGTAGAAGAATTGAAGAACGTAAACAGACAGTGAAAAGTACTTGCTAATAACTTTAATAAGAGGTTCTCCAGAGCCAGAGCCAGATTTGGCATACAAACAAGGAGCTATGGCGACCACTAACTGACCATATTCAGAATCCAGCAGGGACAATGTGTGTCCAGAGAGATGTTGTTATGTCTGTGGAAGGCCTGGCCACGTAACGCAATACTGTTACCAACAATCCGCAAAATGTATTAAACGTGGACAGGAAAAATGTTGTAATTGTAGAAGAGATCACAACCAGCAAAACAAAGTAAGCAGTCGTTCTACTCTCAAAACCAACAATTTTACTATAATAAATAATCAGAGATCCATTATCAATTACATCATTGCAAATGTGCAAAAAGACTAAGATCTTATTTAAAAGTAACTAGGTAAGCAAATAGATGTTCTTAAAATTCGGGAACAACCAACACACATCATTATATTTGGAAGAGCAACATGAGAAATGCTGAAAACAATAGAATTAGAATTAAGACAAGGATAGTTTTAGAACGGTAATTTAGCCAATGGAATTACGGGTGGTGTAGTGAATGTAATGATAAATGTTATGTAATTAAAACGTTAGTACTACCTGACATAAATGATCTTTACTAGGAATTAGATCAAATTTGAAAATCTCCATCAATATATATGGCAATTTTCTAACAAAACAGATGTATTATTGAGCAATAAAAACTTTGTAGACGAAAAGCACGAGAACAGTCTTCTGCGGTTCAGAAATATATTGATGCGGAATTGGACAAAATTGCGCCTGGGAGTTGTGGAAAGATAAAAATAGAATTGGTTGTATTTTGTTACAGGTATCGGTGAAAAAGTTCCGGGGAGAGTTCTGTTTCGGTTTCTTCAAATGCCGTTTTGTTTTCACAATTCGCCAGCTACTTGGTATTGTTTGATAGACCGTGTGTTAAGGTTTGTAGTTGAGCCATGTGTCTTTGTACATTTAGACAACATTATTATCGTGACAACTACATTAGAATAACACTGTCAGATTCTTCAAACAATGTTCGAGCGTTTATTTGAGGCTAATTTAACAACCGGTCGGGGTAAATATCAATTTGATCGCAAAGAATTGCAAATTAATTAGGTTTTTTTAGTAAATTGGATGAAGTTGTTAATAGATTCTGATCTTAACTACACCCAAAACAGCAAAAGAAGTGAGATTGCTGATGTCGTGGTTCTCGTAGTGCCTACACTTTATTTCTAACTTTGCCACAATTGATTGCCCACTGCATCATCTGTGCAGTAAGAAAATCTTCTTACTGCACAGATGTTGAAATGGCCAATAGAGTGTCATTCAAGCCGTTAAAAAATGCGCTGAATTGAGTACCAATATTGAGATGCACGAATTTTACCATTTTTTTATTTTTACCATTTACCTTTCAAATTGGAGCTCTATTAACTCAAGCGGAAGACAACGGGAAACATGTGTCACGTATATCTGGTATACGAGGTACCACAATATGCATTAGCGGATAGTAGTAAACAATTTAGTGCTAACCAGTTGAAAAAAATTGTGTAACAGATATGAGCTATACTGTCGGTATACAGCTTCCTATCACCCACAAGCAAATACAACTGAACAAATTAATCGAGTGATAAAGACGATGTTCCGTTCAGTCAGTGGAGAAGCTCAATAAAAGTGGGATGTTGACCTGGCCAAGGTGAGTTGTGCAATGCGAAAAGTCAAACACGAAGTTACGTGTTATACGCTGTTTTATCTGGTAAAAAATAAGTATTATGGCAATCAGAACATAGACATGCGGGAGCACTTAATAATGTGGAATTTGATTGTTCTTACATGAAAGAAAAAACTCATTATTTTTTTGCATTACTCTAGAAAGTAAGGGCAATTCTTAAAGTGGCATATGAGCGGAATATGAGATATTTTGATAGAGATAAAAGAGATATTGGTACCACAAAAGTGATCAAGTATTTCGGAAAATTTTTTTTTATCCAATTTCACCAATTATGTTTTGGCAAATAGGTCCTAAGTTTGTAGAGAGAGTTGTCCTTATAAATGTATCAACTGCTTGATGAAACAGGAAAGGATACAATAGCATGGCACGTGGATCCTTTGAAACCAGTTCAATTAGAAAAACTTCGGATTTGAATAGGATAGTTTGCAATGTGATGAGGGTTTTAGAATTGATCTAGCGTGGATCAAGCAAAGAGTAAAAGTCTCCCATATTTTTATGATGCGTAATTATGGTTGTGTAGTATGAGTTGGTGGTTTCAGTTCTCAGATTTATTTTTGGTAAATAAAAGAAAGTTTTGTGTGTGAAGCGAAGGAAGAATTTTTGATTATAGATTAGTAGTTCAATATTAATTAAAGAATAGAGCGTGGTGAAGGATGGTTGATGGGATTGCGGATGTACTTGATTCAATTGAGGTCTAATTTAGTTTTAATTATTGCACTTTTAGATTTTAAATTGTAATCACTTTATCTTTTTTCTCTCTAGTTTGTAACCATTAATTAAATAGGTGCAATTTAGATAATGCATATATATATATATATATATATATTTAT
>JARJEC010020260.1:0-28845 GCA_030264575.1 Tachinus sp. AB-2021
TAAAATAGACAAAAAACAACACATTAAATGAAATATACATAAAAAATAAATTAAAAAAACATTCACATTGCCACAAGCTGTAACAATCAAATACAGACAATTGTTTCACCTTTCACAATAGCTCATCCTGAATGTAACTAAAAAAAATTGAAAATAATATATAGTTTGCTCTATAACATACGAAAGTGCAACTATTGTTGCCTATATCACTGCTAAATTAAATTTGTAGCTCACTTCGCGTTTGAAGCATAGGCGTATCATATATATTTCATAATTTGTATTTAATTCTAAGTAACCTTGTAATTATGTGCATTAAAATTCATTTTTTTCTACGACCACTATCTTAAGTGAGCAATTATCAAATATTTTATTAATTGGGTTAGTGGAGCCCCACACATGCTTTGCATACTATAATATATGCGATCACACTGTTTGGGTTTCTTACCAACAACAGTTATATTAATAAATAAATAAATAAATAAGTAAATACAGTTACGATTAATCAATGTTAATCAATAACAAATCTGGCATGTTCTATTTCCACGGTAATTCGGGTTTATGACATTTTTTAAAAATAATTAATTCATTTTAATTCGTAGAAACGTGGTCGTAGAAAATAGTATATTACGTAACAACGGTTCTAAATGGCATATTACATACAAGTGAAACGTTATTGTAAGTTTCCATGAGTATATATATATATACCTTATCTACGACCACAAAAATTTAAAAAAAAATTAAACGAGCATCTCTGTGCAACAGTTTGTAGCTGAAAACTACACCTTTCACTAATATTTTACGTTAAGCTAAAAAAAATAACATTTTATATACTTATTGACAAATTATTTTATTATTTTTACTTTTTATATTGATTTCAAGGCGTAATAATGATTTTGAGTATTTATTTTTAATATATTTAGATTATATATAATCGTCATTTGTGTTCAATTTGTTAATTATTCCAATATACTTAAATTTTATTGCCAAAATTAAATAGTTTGCACACCTGCTTATTTGCGGTGCTAATGCGCTGTAATATTACCACACACTAGCATCGTATGTAGTGTCATTTGTAAATTTATATTTACGTATGAAGTTGGCTGTAGAGTAAACGTCAATTTCGCTAATGGTCGTAAATAAAAATAATTACAGCATCTAAGCTGTGTAATCCCAAAAACAATAAACGCGCCGACTTACCTCAACAATGTTGACTGCCCAAGTTCAAATTAGGTGGGTGAATAATCTTTATAGTAGTTCAAAACTCAATCAATACTATAAAATTGTAGTTGGCTGTATAAAAAATTGATATATTAGAAAGTTTGAACGTAGAAAATATCTGACTAAAATTACTTTATAACAGCAACATTTAGTACTACTACTTTATTGGTTCTAAGGACATCAAAAATGAGAAATATGTGACGGGCAAATTTGTTACTGTTTTAGTAATTTCGTTGACGTTCTTTGGACTTTAGACGTCTTTTTAGACTATAACCGATAAATATCGATTGCTAATTTTTGCTTAGTAAACTCCCTACTCGAAATAACATCATTTATATTTGAAACAAATAAAGTATGCTCAAACTTAATTTATTTCAATTATATTAAAAAAAAAAAATTTTCGGGCGTTTCCTTGGTAACAAAAACCAATAATTTCCAAGGGATGGATTACATACAATTCAAACAAAACCATATTCATTATAGATGTATATTATATCTTTCTGTCAAATCATATAAAGAAGTTTTATTATTATTATTATTTTATTCATTTTTTTTTCATTTCAACATTTTTTTTTATTAAAAAAGAAAATATAATAACAATGGAGCATGCAACAATTGACTTTGTGTCGAATAAAATATGAATTTAAAAAATCATTTTTCTTTTAGTAATAATAATAATGCTACTATTTACAAAGTGGACATATGAAATAATGATGATAATAATTTGTGCAGCTATTTTATTTAACGTTATCTTTTTTGATATAAAAAATATTATCAATAGTTTCAATACGGAAAAGCTTATGTACACTACTACATTTGATTCCTTTTAAAATAATAAAATGATGTACAGTGCAAATGCAATGAATGTGTGATATTGCTTTAGTTTTCTAAATTTCCGTATTAAAAAGCTATTTGGATAATATTATTTGTTTTAATATGTGAAATAAGTTGAATGACAAAAGCCGCAACTATTTTTTGATTAGTTTTCGATTTTCATTTCAACAAAATTGTTTTTTGGATAGTTGAAGTGATTTTAATAATTTTTAACAGTTTTTTTTAATACTCCTGAACAGATTCGCTGCGCATGGCTCTCATCGGAGAATAATAGTATATGCCCATGCACAGTAGACGCACCAATGTGTATCTAGAATATATCATAAATTTCCTGTTTGTATTAAAATCTCGTTAGCTAACTAAAAAGATATAAACTGAATTCAATATTGGTAAAACTATTTGTGCATTAAGAATATTTTGAAAAAGTTTCTTGATATAGCCCTGCAGTAAGTGAATATTTTAAATACTTTAGCTAAATTTTGTTAATTAATCCAAATAATGTGATAAATTTTAGTGTCAACAAAACGTTAACTTATTTTACGTTCAATAGGTGAGCATTGCCTACCATGCTGTCATTAAATGTTGCGATTTAATATTTGAATGCTGTTAAAATGGCCAAATGAGTAGG
This sequence comes from Tachinus sp. AB-2021, assembly GCA_030264575.1. Lineage (NCBI taxonomy): Eukaryota > Metazoa > Arthropoda > Insecta > Coleoptera > Staphylinidae > Tachinus > Tachinus sp. AB-2021. The sequence continues at coordinate 2,681 of JARJEC010020260.1, forward strand.
TACTTTTACAAAGTTGTTTTTAATAAAAGTTATTCGCAACCAAATGTATCAAAGAGTTCAACTTAACCAAGTCTGCGTTTGCAAACATCAATATGGTGTTATTAGCAGGATCTAACTATATACGTGGCAAAAGCTCAATTAGCCTCGAAAAAAAATAAACAAGCTGAGTTAAGATTTATAAGAAAGGCCACAGGACCATTATAAGCAACGTAATAAAGAAACCTATTTGAAATTATTTAGAAAATATTATTGAAATAGATTCATAAATCGAGTTTTATTTTGATAAAGTGTATACACAATGCATAGAACTGCCTAGCAGAACTAAGTTGGCCCAAGCCGGTCAGATTTTCAAGCATACATGGAAGTAGCGCAAGAATATTTGCATTAATCCGAAGATACGGTACATTCGTAGACATAATGTTACGACTATAGAAAACGCATCGGAATAAGTGCAAAAACTGAACATCTAAACGTTGCATTTCAGCGCAAAGATTTAACTTTGATTCAATTTAATTCTGTACAAATGTATCTATAATCTTAAAATAATCAACCACTGCAGAAAGAAACCAAAAAGGGTCATAGTAGCCTAGCTTAACATTACAAATGCGTTTTGGTCTCCACAATCACATCAATTCACTCAATCAATTGGGGCTCCCCGATCAATTGATCAACCTAGTTAGGATACTATAAACGGATATCTAGCATAACCTAGTTAGTATACTACAAACGGATATCTACCATAACCAGAGTGAGAGCAGCAGTGGCTTCACTTCAACAATCTCAATTGGAATTGGTGTAAAACAAGAATACCCTCTATGCTCTATAAAATTCACTCTATCCAGGCCAATATTCACGCAGAAATAGGCTGAAATGCAGTGTTCGACCTAGACCACAAAACTACCCAATCCAAGCAGCGCCTGGGGAAAGGAATCCATACCAACACCTCGGCATTCACGTCTGTTGTGGGCAGCATAGACTGAAAGAAGAAAAAATACGATGTAACAAAAAACACCGCAGCTGGCCTTCAACCTCTGACCAACGACAGTGCAAAAACATCTAAAAAATCGACGGACACTATAAGATATTCTGCACAAGTCCTGGGTAAAGTTATAAACGCTTACCAGCCGCAAACTCTTTCACCTTAAGTAGGCAAGGATGCCGTAAATCGTATTACCCTGTGTGACCTCAAGAAGATCGCAGCGGTCACACAAGCAATGCCGGTGCAATTGATCAAATAGTCCAGTAAAACAAAATCCCCATCGACTCGCGATTACCTCACAGGATCACTCAAAGGAAACCTGACACGATACGGAAACAATGTTATGTTATGACTTAGTTAGTTTATTAGCGCGTCAAATGGGGGTGGAGAATACAAAGCAGATCCAGAATAACGTGGACCCAACAAGAATTCTCTAAAAATGCACTTCGGAAGTGGTTCAAGACATCATTACATCGCTGTAGTCAAGCAGCCATACCCTGAGGACGTATCATGTCACTAGAATTGCCAATTGGAACTTCATTCACAGAGCTCAGCTAGTTTAAATGAAACTCAGTGCCACCAGGTGCTGAATTTGGAAGGTAATTTTTATTACGCAAAAATCACTTTCACTAACGTTTAAAAGAAAGCAAGATTAACGTCGATACATCTATGGTTTCTTGAATTAGGATTAGTTTGAGATGATTTTTAGTGATAAATCAATTTTGGATATTTGTACAAGAAGTATAATAAAACAGTCAGTTATATATATAACAGTAATAAAGTTTTGTTTAAAATGCCCGGTAAAATTTCCAACAAGCATAATAAGCATAATGAAATTTTGCTGAAAGTTTAGGAAATGTTGTATTTATTGAGGGAACGGTAAATGCAAAAAAGTATCAACATATTTGAAGACTCAATCAAAAATGTATGTACATATATTAAAATAATTTTGATTAACTTTAGCAAACATTCGACATAGGTCGCACTGAATATGCCACTCCGGCGCGACAGTTTTTATTAAATTTGAATTATTCAACTAACAAAATAATATTATAATTCGCTGCTATAGCAGCAGGAAATCAAGAAGAAAAGGCAATTTGATCTCTTCTATTTATATCACCATAGGTTTCTTCAAAGTTAACCTTTTTATATAAAAAGTTAATTAGAAACATTTCTTCGGGCACGATTTCTTCAAAATATTCTTTATGAGACTGAACTAAAAATTATTGTTTTTATTCTTGTATTTTGTTGTATACCTATGTTAGTTAGCTAATGTAATAAAATTAACAATAAAATTATTTCAACTTTTTTATATAAAAATAACAAACTTATTTAAACTGTTTAGTATTTGGAATCATTAGAAAATTGCTTTCTTTTAATTGTTTCTTGATACGACCCCGGAAAAACTTTATTATTTTGCATTTTTTAATTAAAACTTTGCCAGCCAACTTAAACTTGTTAACTTTTAAGTTGACGGAATTAATTAACATTAAGTTTTCTATATAAAAATTCAACTTATTACTTGTAATAATCTGAAAATCCATCGAAACATTAACAAAACCGATTTAACATCATCATCATGCCAATAATCAACAAAACCACTTCAACATCCAACACAAAAAACATCATTTCATCCATTGATTTTGTCATAAAATCTAAACCACAGCATTGAATGAAAAATTGTGCTAACTTTTCAACAAGCGCTCCGGTTCAGATTATCTTTGTTCATTTTGATTGATGCCCTGGTGCATATCACATTTAACCAATGGACAATAAAAAGACAATTATAACAAAACAAATTATTTCTATATACATAAATCACAAACAATAATTATATCCACCCTAATTTTCACAGATATTTCATCTATATATATTATTTTTGCAACAACATTAATTCATTTTTTATATTCAAGATTCAAATATACGGTGAAAATTAGCATTTTCACAAACGGGAGGAAAAAGACTATTTTTTGCTTAGATATGACTATGAAAAATGACATGAATTATTTAGAGATAAAAAGAGAGAAGAGAGAGCCATTTTCATTCTCCTATACAAAGATATTATTTTATTTTTCCGATTTTGTAAATATATTTCCGCAGCGTTCGGATCTTCGGTCCGTGTTGCAATTGATTAATTGACGTTGAATAAAATGTGTCAACGCGAATATCCGAGAGGTGCGGATATATGTTTTTTTTTGTGCGTAACTAACCTAAACCTAACCAGTCGTTCCATAAACGTTTTCATTTTATTTTGTTGTCGTAATAATCGCCTTGGTATTTTTTCAATGCAATCGTAAAATTATTGAGGTGGTTTTTAAATTCAACTTTTCTCATCAATTAATTTCTTAGCAGTTTGCTGTCTCTGTCTGAACAACAGTTTAAAGTTGCAGATAGCAACGACTCTGTGGTATCAGATGGTGGTAGCAAATTAATCACTCTACGCGATAGGTATAACACTAAAAACTGCAACATTCTTAAGTATATTGTGTTCAAAGTCCGTTATTCAACGTCAGTGCGATAGGCGTCAATTTAATCGAACGGAAAAAATCGAAAAGCTATTAAGTGGGCATTTAAATTAATTAATTGCGCAGCAAATCTTGATAGCAATTGGCATTTATTAATTATTACTAGTAACAGAGACTCTAGAAGGCAAAGGTCCAAATCTTGAACGCCTAACAAAAATTCTCTAGTCCATTGGGTTGGTTCGGACGTAATCTTATAAGCTGTTGGTCAAATCAAAACCTGCCATCATAAGCCATTGGCTTACTGGTGATAATGATGTAAACTATAAATACATATAAATGTAATCCCACGGGAAATTTTGAAATAAAACGAATTAAGGATTAAAGTAGAGGATTTTAACTAAAGAGAAAGAGCGCAAATCAACTAGATTTTTTATTTAAAAATATGGTAAAAGAAATGGTGAATAAAAAACCTACAAAGAAAGAAGTTAAATAATATTTTAAGAAAAAGAGAAATGAGATGAAAAAGGAATGAAGGCAAAAAATTAGACAAGACGGACATAAAACCTGGCAAATGTAGAACACCAATGATGATAATATAGCATTTTCGTGCCATTAAATTAACGCCGGCTACAATAAACCCAATCTAAAAGGTTCGCCACCTAATTATTACCAACTATTCATTAATTGATGAAAAAAGTCGCATCATTCTAAACACAAAACACAATCAATCAAACCAAATAAAAAAATAATAATAAAAACAAAAAGAAAAAAACATTTATTTATATATATAAAAAATATTGCACTTTGATTAAAATTAAATATTCGATTCATGGAAAATATTCATCATCACTTTTATTTACAAAGTGTGGCATAGATTTGTATTTTTTTTCTTTATTAAAACTATAAACAAAATAATTTAAAAAAAAAAACAAAACATAAATTACTACTATACAGCTTATTGTTTATTTTGTTTAGTGTAAGTAAATTTCATGTGCCACATTTATGTAGTCGACGCGTTTTGCGATCTGCAATATTTGTTTATAACATTGTTTAAAAGCCAACATAGATTTTGTTTATAAAAATATTTAGATAATAAAACAGTATGGTGCGCGTGCGCGAACAACTGTAAAGTTTCGCAGTCATGCTTTTATTAAATTAAAATTAAAATTAAATTTGATGATTTTGATAATAAACCAAATGATGACAAGTTGAATACATAAACGCAAGAGGTGCAAATACTTCTACGCAATACTAACTACCGGTTAGTATGACAGAAGCTATAGTAAATTCAAAACCACGCTAAAGTCGAAATAAACAAACAAAACCGCGTGATCATCACATGAAAACAGATAAGCCTGGTCGTTTGCCGAGGGCACAGCTGCTCAATTTAGTAAGATTTCATACAAACAAACATACATAGTAAAATATTTGTGGTGTATAGGCAAGATATCAAGTATGGAATCGTGAAATGAAAACGGAAATCAGATGAGCCCACCACGTAAAAAACACAAAATAACTCATTTGGGTGTAGAAGTTAAAAAAGTTATTTTAAATGTTTCTAAAGCAGAAATCACAGGCCGAATACTAGATGATAATAGCACTGTAGAAATTATCGTTGCGACCCTGCTCCTGAAGCTGTTTTCGTGCTGTGCACGTAAGCAACGCTTGTATTTGTTTATTTCGACTCCTGCGTGGTTTTGAATTTACTATAGTAGAGCAATATATTTTTTCATAATTTTTCGTGTAAATGAAATAATGAGTTGTTGTTGACAAAAAAAATAAAAGTTTAATATCTTTTTTTTTGATATTTTGCATTAAAAAAAAATAAACCACCCTGTAGGAGTTGATGTAGAACTTTGAAATACGAACATAGTTCGTATATGTTCATATACAATCAATTAAATTTGAAGGAGGTTGGAAGTCACTTCTAGAACAAGTTATCTCAAATTAACTCTTAATATCACCAGAAACTTCGTTTTCGTTTACCATACTTACAAAAATTTTCTTGTTTAACATAATTTGCTCGCCTTCTTACTCGCGATAATCTCTACAAGGCACTACTAACACCTTAAATTAAGAAGGTGTGCAAATCTTCACCAAATTATAGGTAAATTATCGGAATGCATAGCATTCTATCAAATTGGCAATCATATAGGTCGACCATATGTCAATGTAAGTCAAATTTTGAGAAAAGGAAAGAAAACTTAGAAGATTGTTGTCAAAGAAAGTCTCCTGGATGCATAAGAATGCATGAAACTTGAACAATTGTATAACATACACCAACTATGTTTATAAATTCCAGAAGAAATTATGTGAACTCCTTCAAGGTGGTTCATATTTTTAACACAATTTATTTATAAATATTATATAAGCTGTTAATAATGTGATGGGCTAGCAATGGTAAATACTACCGGTATACTTCTATCATCAAAAGTCGTCATCCGTCCGACAAGCGTAAGTAAAAAGTAAGATTTATTCTCTTGAAGAGTTTTTAACAATTAATATCACTGTGTAATATGATGGAACAATAAAAATAGTAGTTAAAGCTAAGTATTTATTTAGGCAATAGTCGGGCGGGTAAACTACTAAAACAATAATTTTTCTCATTCATGACCCTCGACGGCTTTGAAATGAAATGAACTTGTGTTACGAAAAATTACAAAAGCATTTGACTAAAATTGCTTTAAACGCGCATTGAATCCCAACATTCTTAAATTATTAAACATATTACATTCAAATTAAAAAATAATATGAAAAAAATTTTCAGCGAGTTGGCCCTTAGAACTGTAGTCAAAACATCATTGAGCTACATGAATCACATCTTGGCAAAGATAAAAGATCTTTTATATGTGAAATTTAAAAAACAAACAAATTTTGTAAATCACGAGTTTCTCAAAATTTAATGTAATTTTAAATGTGAAATAAATTATGAACTGATAAAATTTGAACATCTGAGATGCGCCCGAAAAGTCAGAGTGGTGTAAAGTGTTTTTTAATTTGTGTTGCACCGAGAGTGACACCTCAAGACGTTCGAAATATCAGAGCGTAGCGCCTAAAATGTCTAAAGTATCTAACCAAGTCTGGAGCTGGGTGCCATTTACTCACACCTGCGCATCGCGGAAATCTGTTCAAATATAGACTGCAAATAACTTTTTATTTATATAACATTTTACAGATGTTTAATCTTACATATACTCCAAAGCGTTCAAAAAGTCATGCCCTGTATAACTGCATCATCTACACACCACATACCAACACTCAGGCTATTCGAACGCACCTCTGCAGGTAAAGTATGGTAGCTATTGATTTAAATTAAAATTATAGAAACTCACTAATTTTTTGCTATTGCGTAAGAAGATATGTTAGTTCGCCTAGATGCCCAAGATATTCTAGCTCAGTGGTGTTCAACTTTTTTTTCCTTTGCGAAACCGTACAGTTTAAATAAAACTTTTCTTGGAATCCCAAAGCAAAACGTTGCAAAATGTTGGTATCTATGTAAAGTTAAGCTGTTTTACTGATAACTGTACAGATTCACACGGAGACATAAAGTAATTCAGTTTAAAAAAATTTAGCAAAATTGTCAAATAAACTATTTTTGATACATTGTTTCTATGGGAAAAATGTAACAATTTTCTAAATAATTGAAAAAATGCATAAAACCACTGATAATATGCTGCAGAACCCCAGGTTTCCACGGAGCACAGGTTAAATACCGCTGGCCTAGCTTAAAACGCCGTTTACTTTCCCAAAGCGGCATATAAAAAAGACAGTTTATGCAAATATTCTCATGATAATTTAGGACTTAAAAATTTAGATTACATGCTGTTTTTGCTACCGAAAGTAATTTTTTTTCTTCGATATTTTCCTATTTGCATGAAATAAAAATGACATCTGAAAATTGATTGGAATCGCACATTTGTCATTCTTATCGTATAGGTACAATAATTATCGTACCTGTATCGTTACGATATTTATCGTGCGAATATCGTCACGATAATTATCGTATCTGTATCGTTACAATAATTATCGTAACTGTATCGTTACAATAATTATAGTACAAAAGAAAATGATGTTGTTCACTTAAGCATTGCATTTCTAAATCTTTTATACTTAAGCACAACCGCTCGTTCATATTCGCTTACTGCATCCCCACCTACTACCCACTACCGCAAAGTGTTTCATCTTAAACAGTTTCGGTCTGAACTCGCTATAAAAGTTTCACTGGAAAAGTCATTAAATAAAGGATGACCATTTGCCAGAAAAATCAAAGCTCAAATTCAAATATTTTAAACAAAAATATATTTGCACTTTGAATTAAAATTAAAATTTCGGCACTTTTTCAAAATTCTGATTTTTTTCTCTAGCTTTAAATGACTGATAATATGGAGATTTGCCAATCAAACTAAATTTTGTTAATATTAAAGATAATATTGATGATAAAAACAATATACAAAATAATAATAATGGTTTCAATATTCAAACAATATAACTTGTCATTGAGTTGTTGAGCTGTTTAGCTTATAGACGAATATACTCGTCCATGATCTGATTGATTAAAATTTTATTTTGTTTAAATTTATTAAACAATTAGCCAAGCTATTACATGGTTTTCCTTTAGCTTACAAATCGAATCAGTTGAGTTGAATACGTTAATTAGTTAGTTTAGGTTTTCGGCAAACCAACCTATTAAGATTATTAATACCAATAGTGGTTAAATACCTTTGATCCATTAAACGTCATCTTATATTTTCGATTAAATAATCAAAACAATGTTGATTAAAAATGTTCAATCGTTTAACATATCTTGAATTTATTTACAGTAGTTTATTCGAATATTTTTTCCATTTGTTAAAACAAGTTTAACAAACGGAAAAAAACAGGCTTCATCTGAATACTTGAACCATGCATAAAAGAATAATAGCATTCAATCCATGATTGAGTTATCCTTTAATAAGCTTATAGACGAACATACACCTTTAGTTTTTTTGGAAAATCAAACTTTTAAAAATGATATTAACAAACTCGTCCTTTTAAAATAGAAAATTAATACATCTGGATTTTCGTCTTTAATTTGAAAATTTACACTAATATTGTTTAAATATTAAAATTAAAGCTTACTTTAAATATATCCGCTCTTTGAGATTTGCATGAAACACTTTATGAGACTTAAAGTGGGTTTATGCAACAGTTTTAGTTGTAAACATAGAAATTAAAATAGGCACAGAAACGTGCGCATGGCATGTAACCGCTCATGAAGCTGCGGTTTTGTTTTTATTAACTAATTTAAAACCAAAACCGCAACTACGTCAGCGGCTACATAGTATGCGCACATTGCTGTGCTTATTTTAATTCATATGTTTACAACTAAAACCGTTGCATAAATCTAGCTTCAGTATGAGGGCAGCCAATCAGAAATACTAAGGTGGCCAATGGCACAACAAGTACTTAAAAATGTTAAGGTTTAGTAGATAATAAGAAAATAATACGTGCAATCACGCGCCACGTGTTAATTCGTTTTACGTCGTCTTCAATTCTTTTATCTTTTATCGTATGCTTGTAAAATCCTACTAATGTTAAAAGAGGTAAATTTATCATTAATTTGTATAAAACAAATTATAAATTCAATCGTTTCGAGGAAAACTAAAGACGACGCATGTGCTGCCCAAAAACCGATTAAGAGGGAGTTATTAGATTTCGTCGCAGCCACGATAACCCCACCCCCTTTTTGATATCACAAGCTTTAGATTTGTTCTGGTAAACTTGGTTTTGAAGTTTTGTGAAAAAAATGCAACTTAGGTTTCCATACTAAGTTAGGCAATGTTGCCGTAACAACGATAATTGACTGTAAATGTTATAAACGTAGTAATATAAAATTTCAGAAAATATTTTAGCTGTTATAAATTAGTCTAAAAGCCACGCCCATAATGCAAATGCGCGCGCATCTTCTGCTGAATTAGCTTCAGACATTTTCTTTACGTTTATAAATTATTATTATCGGCTGCAAAATCAGCAGTGGCATAAAATAATTGATAAAATGGTTTATTTATTTTATAAACAAAATTCATGTTGGTTATGAATCTCAATTGTTTTAAACAAAACTTTTGCAGATCCCATCAGCAGAAAAACATTGATATATTAATCACGAATCGTTTTTTTTTTAATTCTCATTTTTCCGCGTAGAAAAAAAAGAACAAGAACAACACCGACGATAACCACAGAAAAGTATGAAAACAAAAATATATACATCATGACAGAAAAACAAAATAAAAACAGAATGTTTCTATGTACTCATTTTTATACAATAAAATCTAAGAAATAATATATGAAAAATGTAACCCATTAAATATTATACACGATTTTAATTAATTAATTAATTAAAATTATTCCAAAATTCGTTATTATTATTATTAATTTTTTTAATAATTTTCTTACTAACAGTCACTGGACTGCTATCAGTCTTTGAAATTATGTTGTTTCTCCTTTTTTTAATTTTAAAAATTAATGTCTCCACATTTTCATTTTTTCGCATCGCAATAGTTCAATTATTAAACGCCTAATATATATGGCTATATATTTTTGGTGATGTCTTTTGTTTATAATATATCAAAGTGCGCTTAATAATAAAACTATCAAATAATTGAACAATCCTTTTACAGTCACTTAATTTTTTTTTGTTGGCCACACAGGATATCATTTAAGTCACTAAAATCTAATGATCACACTTAAAAAAGATTTAATTATTTTAATTTTTTTTGTTTTTGAAAAATTCGTCGAATGAATTCATTTCAATATTTTCTCAGTTTTTTTTTGTTTAATTTTTAATTTTACTCATTTAAATTTCGGCAGTGAAATCCTGTAAAAATAATTTCGTCAATTTTTTTTGTTTTTGTTTTAAAATGTTTGGGGTACTTGCAATTTGTTACGAGCGGTCTAACCGGAAGTGGTCTTCCACTCCGTCCGGTATTAGATTTATGCCGGAATCTGAGAGCATTTGTAGACCATCGAAGTCCAGCGGTTCGAGGCCCTCTCTTAACGATTCGTTTGCCAACAACTCTGCTTCTAATTGCTTTGTCAGTGCTAAGTCTTGTCGTGTGATATCGTCAGCAGATGAAAAATCTTTAAAAAAACAAAGTACATAATTAGTTAAATCTAGAATGACGATCGGCACAAATATGATCGCATAACATCTTCCTTAATATCTATTTAAAAATGAAATTGGCATGTTTAAAACAAAATATTTAAGACTAATAATGGTTTTCAAAATTAAAAAGGCTATTTGAATTAAAATATGCTAGGTCGGTTCTACGTATTTTCAAAATTTTTGCGGATACTATACAACCGCCTCCTCTATCATTACGTAACTGATTCTTTTCTTACGACTATTTTTCTTTAGTTTTATGTTTCTTTCAATTATTACGTCCATTAATTCGTCAGTCTCATTTTAGAGTTCGTTAATACATCGAGTATTTCACTAAATTATTTGTTTAATTCGTTATTTCTGTATTTATTTTTATATTTAATCTATATTATTTTTTGTTTAATTTGTTCTCTTTTATTTATCTTTAATTCGTTATTTCTAGTTTTTTTGTTTTTCTTTTTTGGTTTATTTATTTAACGTCGGTTTATTTCTGTTATCTCTGGACTAATCACTGGCGCCATAGGTTAACCACATCTGGAAAAGTTTCCTTTAATTCAGGAATTTCAATCTAAATTATTGAGATCTGTTACGTGCACGCAACATCCAGGCAGTACACGGAACCTACAGTTTTTTTCTTATCCGAAAAAAATGTATGAGTATTTAAAATATGGCTCCTGAAGAAATTATTGGGCATTAAGTGGTCGATCAGAATGAAGAAGAATTGATCATATCAGGAAAGGAAAGGCATGGATAGGACAGGCAAGCGACCCAATTGAAGATTAGCCTTTCTACATTTTTATTTTCTACTATTATTACATTAACTATAAAGTAATTGTATATTTTGAATAAATTGTTCGTTTTATTTTTTATATTTGTAGTCTACCTAAGTTCAGTAATATTTTTTTGGACCAGCAAACGCTTCTTGTTAAGCGCCCCTGTGATATGGTATACCTTGTTTATTGAAGGACATGATCAAAGGAATGGTGGATGCAAAACCGAAAAAAAGGAAAACACAAGATTGCGGATGTTCTAATGAAAGTAGAAAGGTAAGAGAATAAATGGATAACAAAGAAAGCTGAAAGAAACTTAATCATTCGGTGATTCAAGTATCTATTCCTCAAGAAACATCCAAATCACTTGTTGGTCCAAGCCCGAAACCCGCCAAACTGCATTGACCAACTGGTGATTGCCACCAATTACGTGTGGATGAATCTGAAAAAGTAAGCCAATCTCATCGTATGTTTAAGAAATTGACCCCAACAACGGGATTCTTCCTTCAATTCGAATGTCTGAATAAGAGGATATTAAAACTCAGAAAAAAGAAAGCAAATAAATTAGGTCCCAGGAATGTAAGGACAATTATTAGACGATCTCGGAAAGAACGCATTACAAGATGACAATGTACGTGAATATAATGGGCATATGTGAAATAAGTTGGCTGTCAATGGACAATTGGGTGAAAATATGTATTATTACTAAGGAAGATCATAGCAAAAGTAAATCGATTCATACACATAACCAAGAGAATAATGAAAGAATGCAAAAGAAAAAGAAAGATATCTTCTTTAATTCATAATTTAACGTCGACAGATTAATATTCTCTCTTTGAGACTAATCACCGATGCCAGAGGTTAACAACTGTGAATTTTGCCACTAATTCAAAAATTCCAACCTAAATTATTGGCTTCTTTAACGTGCACGCAACCTATAGATAAACCCGTGTATTGTTACAGCTTTTCTTCCTATACGAAAGGTGTGCTCAATACGACTTTCCATTAACCAGATAAAGTCAACTCTCCAAATTAGAAAAACAGAAAACACTTACAAAAAGGTTAAAGAAAAACATTCAGATATGCGCACAGCAAAAAAAAAGAATTGCTGAATAATAGAATTTTTAGTTTGATGGAAACAAAAGAAGCGTAATGAACGCAGGAAAAGCAAAATATACAAAACTAGATAGTATAATTAAGAAAAAGATAAATAAACAAATTTAATTCTGAAACGGGGTGGACATACGGGAAGCTCTTTAAAGCATATATTATGTTAATTCAGAAATTTTGGCATATGACCAGTGATATATTTGCTTATTTTATCAACTACCATAATGCTTTTGACAGAGTATAACATCAGAAAATTAAAAAAGAAAGAAATTAATGAAGGACTTCAGAATTATTATAAACTTATCTAGCTAAGAGTTGATAGAAAGTAGAAAAATGAAAAAACAAAGTTTTTACTTTAATGTGTAAAAAATATAAAAAACATTGTATGAAACAATTTTTTTTTCTTTATCAATGTTTTAAATAGAAAAACCAAAACTTTGAATTAAAAAAAAACATGTTTTGCCAACCGTGCTTGAAGTAAGAAATTTTAATTAATTAAATGAAATAACAATAAAAAAATATTTTTCGTACCTTTCGTGCGGTAAAATTGTTATAAATTTATACATATTGCCAAATAGATACCATCGTGATTTTTCCACGTTTAGGGCTATATAAATAATTACGTTGATCTAAGAAAGAAATAGCGCAAAACTCCCAACACATTTATAAATGTTCAAAGATTATTTATTTCAAATTTTGAAGTCATAGATTGGTCACAGAGTAAAGCTTTTATGTTGTAACTATCGGGAATAATATTACAACCGCCATCTATATGTCGATATAACATTTTTTGGTAAACATAATTCTTACCTGTTAATATTATATCAGGTATACTTGTCGGAGTATTTGGTGTCGTGTGCAGACTAGCCGGCGCCGTGTGATAGACTAGTTGCGAAGGTGATGTACTATAGTAGCCGCCGTCCACCGTCAACTCGGTTGTCATTTCGGGTAACATCTGCGACTGCGATTGCGTCATGTGGATGTTGTTCGATTGGTCCTGATACGACACACTCACGGGCGGATCCATCTGAACGAAATAGAAATGAAAAACATTAACAACGTAACAAAACTGCCATATTTTGTTGGGAACTAGATAGGCACAGACTAAGATTTACTGAACACATTTTTAATGCCATGTGTTAATGTGGTAAAACCTATAAAGGGAAGTTAAACAACATTTGCAAGGTTACACAGCAATTTGTTACGTGGATGATAAATGATTTGAATTCAAAATATCTACTGCTTTACTACTAATAAATCATATCATAATATGCAGCTATTTCAAATTAAAAATTTTAATAGAAACGGTAGATTTCTTTAACTCAAGGCTAATTAAATGTATTATATCCCTGCTTTATTACATACACACCCGAATGTGGCTTCGTTTCCCTCACTTAACACGTTTAAAAGACCGGCGCTATAAATGATCACAAGCATATCGCCCTAATTTCAATTGACAATTTACGGCTAAAAGGACACTACAAATTTTACAAAATCAGAGAAGTATATAACTGTCTCAAACGTTTACTTTTTTACCAACAATTTTTAAAGAATTTTGACAAAATGTTTCAAAAATTGTTGGTAAAAAAGTAAACGTTTGAGAAAAGTCTAGAAAAAGTTACAAAATGTCAAAATATCGGCAAAATGTTAACAAAGCAAAAAAATCGGATAATTATTTACTAAATGAATAAATAATGTTGCAAAAAATTATAAAATATTTTCAAGAGATAGAGGAAATTACATGGAATCTTGCAATTGTCAGAGAATTTTTAGGTAATATAAAAATGTGTCAAGAAAGTGTGTGGCAATGTCTTAAAATGATAGAGAATAAAGTAATTATTGAGGTATATCACAAAACTTTACCAAGAATAAAAATAACAAGTGGAGAGATGTCAAGAAAACATGCAAAAAGCAACAGAATTTCAAAAAATGTTTATAAACATTTTAAAATGTCAGAAAATGTTTATTAAAAGTCAAATTTACGTTAAAAATGTGAACTATATTTCGTAAAACATTTAAAAAATTAAAAGATATATAAGATCAACGAAAGTTGCAAAAAGGTAAGAAATATTGCAAAATTCCAAGAAGAATTTATACTCAGAACTATCAAAAAATGTTGATGAATGCTCGACATTTGCAAAATATTGATAAATGTCATTGAATGCTTAAACAAGTCGAAATATTTGCCACATAATAAATTTGAGCAAATGATTACAAGTTACAAAATATTCTGAAAACTTAAAAATGTGCAAGATGTTATATGTAATCTCAAATTGACTTAATTGAAACACTAACCTAACCTGACAAACAAGAAATGTCTGCAGTAACATTAATTTGACTTTAAAACATTCATAAATAGTTTCAAGCAAATGTAGTCACTGATTTCACCGATTATCGTGTCATTACATGGAATCGTGAATGAGGTTCTTTCGAATTTATCGTTTCTTTTATACCAAAGCTGTGGCGCTTATTCAATACTTAGCCAAAACACGCAATAGTTCGCTAGATTTCGTATTCTTGCCAACTGTTTTGTACAATCAAAATATCACTAACATCTAACGTCTTTCAAAATAATACTATTAATTTACTAATAGGCCAGCCAGTAGAAGGCTTGAAACAGTGGTGTATGTTGCAAAAGGTGGTGTAGAAGCTTTTATTTCTTTAACTTATATTTAATATTTATATTTATTCTCTAATATATATATATATATATATATATATATATATATTATATATTATATATTATATATATATTATATATTATATATATATACAGGGTGTCCAGTAATACATCAACTGAAGATAGTAGACATTAAAATTACCATTTTTTTCCTAAAAATGTCTTAGTGAGTGAGTGTCAATGTTAAAATTTATTTATGAAAATATGTAACAAATGGCAACGCCTGAATGTATTGGAGCAAAATTTCCCCGTGATATAGAAGTTGAGAAAAAGAAAAGAAAGTACCGGGAAATGTGAAAATGCCTTAAAAACTATGGATCAATATCTGAATATTACAACTTTTGAGTATATGTAATGTATTTTGTAAGCAGAATGAGTTTTTCCATAAGAGACGACTCCCTAATCATAAAAAGAACTTAATCCTTCAAGGCACAACACCATAATTGCAGCCAAAAATTTCAATGAAAAAAGGAAGGTTCAACAGTGCATCAGATATGTGAAAGGCTTGATGCATGGTACAACAGATTTCAAAATAGAAAACTGCATAGTCTCGTGAATTAAAATCGGAATGAGGGTACAGTCCTTGCAGAAACATTCCTACCTCAAAAACAACTCGGACAAAACCAGTTTACCATGAATGGGTTGAAGTAGACGGCGATGTTAACTCATGTCTTTACCAGAATTATGGCAAAAATATTTTGATTGTCAAAGTAACAAAGAAAATTGCTTTATTTCCAAATATCAAGCAAATTCTCAGTGATAAATGTTGCAGTGAATAGGAACGCAACCTCCAAAAGAAAGGGTAAAAACTGCAAAATAATATTTGTAAACATTTTGTGAAATTAGGTTTCCATTATCTGAAAATATTTTGGGTAAAGCTGCATCATTCTTTAGAAAATCTCTAAAAATACTAAAGAAAACAGTTATGGTAAAAGATGAAAAATGTTCATTGAAGAAGAAAAATACATGTACAGCTTTATCACACGCAGTAATGAAGGCAACCAGACCACAATAATTTATTACATAAATTATTCTCACAAATTGATCGACGGGAATCTGTACAGAAATTTTAAGGTTCCAAGCATATAAGATCAAAATCTTATCCTAGCATTTTTAAATTTCCTATGGAGAAGCTTTGCTGAAGAAAACATCTGCTGTCTTTCAGCTTCAAAAACGCAAATATAAGATTAAACAATTTGCTAATTTAATAATGCTGTTCATTAGAACACTTGACGGAAATGGAACATATTATACTATCTGTGAGTTGTTATTCCGAAAGATACAACTCAGTCATGCCCGAGGAAGGTATGATGCAACTTGCAAAACAATCCTCAGCTGAAAAAAAAACTTGGCTTACGACGTCAAAAAATCAGGGCATCGGATGGTTTAACTGCATTGGAAGAATTACTGATTTAGGAAACGTAATGGTAGGGAATTTGTAAACTTAAATTCTATTTGAAATCAAATTACTCCACTAAATGCTAAAGTAGTTAGTCTATTAAATAAGTGGAAACAAGCGTCAAGAATTGCAAGATAGTGTGTAACGGCTCTTGTCCTAAGGTTGGTCTGAACAGCGCTTTCATATGCAAGCACAGTTATGGTCAACAATGTGAAAATACTTTACCACCGGTTTTCGATTATGACGATAACAATCACGTGAAGTCCAACAAACAACCAGAGCTGAATGATTAAAGTTTTGAAAAAGTTTGACCATCATTTTTGACCACTATTGCCATAGTATTACTATTCGATGCAAAATATAATACTATCTAATTTCTTGCAATAGCAACTATTTCGATAGGATGCACCGTTTAAATTTAAATTTCAGGATTTTTCAGATGCCAAAACTTCTCCCGAGATCGCCCGTGTTAGCATTATTGTTTGTACGTGTTTGTACCTAATACAGGTTAAGAAATAAAAACTTCTACATCACCTGTTGCAACATATACAGACATCCAGACAAAACTACAAGGTGCATTCACATTTTTTGAGACGGGGTGCTTAAAGTTGATTCAAAATGCTTAATACTAACTATTTAAATGCATAAAACATAAAACTTTCAAATATATAATTATCTTGAGGTATCAATTTTTCTAAATATAGATTGGCCAACCGTTTTCTACAAAACTGTTGCTTATATTGCGACAGCTTGTTAGTTAAATCTATTTGATTTGAACAATTTTAAAATATTCACTTTTGTTTAAAGTTCATTTCTGATTATAGCCTTGCATTGATCGCATCATTTATATACAAAAAATTTATCCAAAAGTATCAACGCTATAAATATCTCAGAAAAACGTGACAAAATACAAACTCCTAAACCATGTCAACTTTTATTTTCTTTGGGACATGAACGTCAATGTCCCCTCGCCACCAAAAATGACATTGCAAAAATTTGAAATAGGTTAGCGCACCTAACCACCTCATTTGAAATATGTTTAAATCATCAATTGTTCACTTTTTTTTACTGTGTTATTTTTTTAATATATTATTTAAGATAAAAACACGCACTCGGTGGGAGAAAGAGGGTGGCAAACTTTGAAATCTTAAGACAACCCCTATTTTTGGCAAATTCAGATTCTACGGGAAAACATTTGTATTTAACACTTTTCTTGTTGCGTGGTAGTTGGCACTGTAAACAATTTGATCTCATGTAATAGAGCTCATCGAGGTTAGTACTATGTCAGATATTGTTTCCTCAAAAAATTGCAAACAAAATTTTTAAAAGGGGTTAACCTGCCTCTATAGTATGAAATTATTGTTTTCCGAAAAGAGTATAAAATAGGCGCAACATTTGAAAACCCGAAAACATATTTTGAAGCAGCAATCTCACGACATACTGTTAATGTCCGTTTCCTCAAACAAGTACCTTTCGAACATTTTAAATGGCATTGCTCAACGTGTGACACCTCATTTAAAAAGTCTTTATTTTAATGTCAGAAGATGTCCCCTTCAAATAAAAATTTATGTGTTTCGCGATATTAGATTGTTTCGTTAATTTCATATTAATTTAGAAAACAATAATTCCAAACCACATATCTAAAGAAAATTATTAAAAAATTGCGCAACTTAATATAACCTTCCAAAGAAGGAACCACATTCAAAATTTTTGGCATATTTCAGGAGTTTTTTTATTTTTTGAGTTACCCACGGTGGATACTTTTGAACAAAGCATTGTGTACCTCACCTTTATAAGTACACTATTGAAGTGAAACTTCTAAAGCGCATGGTTGAAATTGAGCATACCAAAATTAAATATTAAAAACAATATTTTTACATAGTATGAAAAATTTAAATATGTCCATTATTTTGAACAACTCCGTATAAAATATCTAAATAATTAATCTAACCATTCTCATTCGCTCACTGTCTGTATCCCAATCTGTAATCAGTTTCATTTGATTTTGTCGATCTCACCACCTCGCTATAAAATTTCACTTCAAAAACATCCATTATGAAACTAAAAATGCAACATAGGAACGGTTCTTACAAATCAAATTTCACAACCTAGCCAAAATTTAAATTTTCAAATATTTCAGTCACCTAAATTCCAAACTATATAATGATATAATAAAAAATAGATTACTAATATGCAAGCTGTAACGTTGATCTAAATATATTTATAAATAATGAGAATAATGTCACAAAGCACATGCTGCAAAAAGTTGAGCTGTTTAAAGAAACGAAAAGGTTTAAAATAAAAACAAAGGGCACAACAACTGTCCCCCTCAAAAACTACTTACAAAAAAATAATATAAATAAAAACTAAAAATTAAAAATAGGAAAGATGTTATAAACTAGAAATATATTATTTTCTTAATCACCTGAACCTGCGCACTCCAGGTACATCCAGATTCCACAAGACTGGCTACCAACTGTGCCCAGTCCTAGCAAATACAACACCAACCGAATTATTAAATTTGTTTCATTTAAACAGCGCAACAATATATTATATTATCATTATCCGACCCTAACACGTTTTTGTATGAAATGATTTTATTGAAATCGAAAAACATTCAACTTACCACTCCCTGCGCGCGCAATGAAAACAATGAGAATGTAAGTCAAGTGATGGGGGCGTTATGCGTGTCGCACTTACCATTGAGAATTGTTCAAAGTGTTGCTGCAACTGCGCTGCTTGGTGTTGATTGTAGAGGTGGTAGTCGTTGGGAAGGGGACTGTGCGGACTGGGCGCCCCAGGACTGCAAGGCGCCGAATGTCGGCCGCCCAAACTGGGCGAAGATTGCGGGCTCGGTCGCGGACTTCTGTAACCCACTTGGTGCAACTATTTTTGAAACAAAAATTAATTTTGATTTTTTTTAAATTTCTTGCAGATTACCGTTGGGGACGGCGATGTGGGTGGGACTTGCTGCTGATATATCCCACTCACTCCTCGAAGTTGTGAAAAATCGTGGTTTTCAGGTGATGTGTGCTGCTTATCAACTGTCACACCCTATAAAAGTGTCAAAATATATATAAAATTGTCAAAAAAAAGCAAATTATTTACATATTTCTACTTGGACAATACACAATAATATAAACAATAAGAAAATTAAATAATAAAATGAAAAAGAATAAAACGAACCTTATGCTGTTGATGATACCTAGAGTTAACGGGAACTGATAAGTGATTCTGCAACAATAAATTAAAACAAAAAGAAAACACATGCAAAACAAAAATAAAAAGTTAATTGTGCTAAATGGCTAAATAAAAATAACAATAATAGATACAAAATTAGAATAAAAGATGCATGCATTGTTTACAACAATTAGAATATAATATATTTTGAGTTTAATGGTATGAAAATAGTTACCTGGTGCGATGAGACTGGTGGATTGAACTGAAACCGGCCGTGTTGTCGAACACCTTGCGGCACACTGGTTGGTGATAACGTCGATGGACTTGTATTTACAGGACTCTGTCATAATAATTAAGTGTTAAATGAAATAAATTTGTAAATATATTTTCTGGTAAATCGACTGATACTTACAGAACTAAAGGGGGAACTTCCTTGGTCTTGATCTTGATCAAGTGGCGTGTGAATTGGCGAGGGGAAATGAACGCTAGTGAGATCTGGCAATGAACCCGTATTATTACCAATGGGTATTTGTATTGTACCTGGCTCGTGTGCTGTGTGATATATGCTGTAAAAATACAATCAGGTCAAACACAGCTTAAACAAATGATTACTAGTATAGAGCTTTTTTGGGCATTGAAGCAACATTATACACGGCAAATAAGCACAAGTTACGGGGGTTATTCTTTGGACTATTTTAAGAATAATTATAGCTTAGACCAGTATTTCTCAAACGTATTTGAATGTGGAACCATCTTCCGGTTGGAAGGTAAGCGTGAAACCATCCAATTTAATTTTGTTATTGTCTTATTTTTTTTAAGTAATACTTCTGTAATGACAATTTTTCCCTGATCAAATACGAGTATATCGTCACGCAATCTATCTCAATTGCACTCATTAATTTTATATCTTCTGTCTTTTTTGCGTCAAATGCAATAAAAATTAAACTTTGCTTCAAAAGACAAAGATGTAAAATTGATGAGTAGAATTGAGATACAGCAACATCAATATAAACAAATCAAATGACAAGTTAATTAATAATATTTGCCATGCGTAACGCTTAAGAGGCCGTCTACGAATGGTAAGGGGTTCCGGGTTCAATTCTCACTATTAATAATTTGTTTTATAAAAATTTATTTTTGCAAAATGTGAGTTTAATTTGTCGGAAGTCAAATATTTAGGTTTTAAACTATCCAAAGAAGGCATTAAAATAGACGAAGTAAAACATTTGTGTAATAATAGAAATGCCCCAACCTAAAAACAAAAAAGACATACAAATAGTTTTAGGACAAATAACTCATTTGGTAAATTGGTAAACTTATAGAAAATTTGTCAGAAATAACTAAACCATTAAGAGATTTGATAAAACAAGAAAATATATTTACCTGTTATTCGGATCAAGAAGATTTTTTTAACAAACTGAAAGATATTTTAATTAAAAAACCTAATTTAATTTTTTTTTATCCAAATAAAACAACTACCATTTCAGTTGACGCATCAAATTTTGCGGTAGGTGCGGTGTTGAGTGAAGATAGAAACCATGTGCTTCAAAAGCTACAAAAGCCTATCAGAAACACAATCTAGGTACGCCCAAATAGAAAAAGAGACTTTAACAATCTGTTTTGGGTGTTAAAAAATGTCAGTAGTTTATTTAGGAAAAACATATAATAGTCGAAAATGACTACAAACCGATAATTCCAATATTCAAAAAATCGATAAAGTACCGGCTAAATTAAAAAATATATTTTAACACTTCAGAGATATGATTTTGAGTTAAAATAGAAACCTGGCAAACATTTAATAATTGCTGACTCACTATTAAGATTAAATTTAAATGAACCGCAACAAGATCATTAGAACTAGATGCACATGTTTGTGTGGTGGAACAAAATGTTAGAATATCAGATGGAAGAATGCAAGAACTTGTTAAAGCAACGGAAGACGATGAGGAGCTAAACATCAGACATTACATATATAATAATTGGCCCAAAGCAAAGTTAATAATAAAATTAAACAATTTTTCAAGATTAAACATGATACTACTGAGAGCCGTAATAAATTAATTTACTTCAGGCAAAAAATTATAATTCCTCGTTCATGGAGAAAGAAAATATTACAGCACATACATACCGGTCACTTAGGAATTCAAAAACGCATTTCAAAAGCAAAATTAACTGTACATTGACCTAATATAAACGCATATATAGAAAGTTTGGTAAATAATTGTGCAGTTTGTAACAGATACACAACTTCTATTAGAAAAAAACAAGTGACAATTACTTATTAGTCCTAGGTTACTATTCAAAATATCCGGAAATTAAAAAACTGAACAAAGATATAACAACAATTAATGTAATAAATAAACTAAAATCAATTTTTGCTAGACACGTCATACCAAGAATCCTAATATCTGACTAGGCAATTCTGCAGCAAGGAATTTCAAAGTTTTGCCAGAGAATGGAATTTTAAGAGCATTACTGTTTCTCCAGATCATCAGCAAGCAAACGGACCATTCAAACTGTTAAACGTACGATTAAGAAGTGCAAATATAACAATGACGATATATATTTGGCATTACTAGCATTAAGAAATACACCTGTTTACAATTACTATAATCCATCACAAATTCTTATATCACTATCTTTAAAAGATAATCTTCCTAGAGATAATCGAGTACTAAATCCAAAACTAATTAACAAAAATAAATTCAAAGATAAAATTAATGAAGCACAATAATATTCGAAATAAAAAATATTATAATAAAAAGGGTGTTAGAACAATAAATAGATTTAAAAATAATTATTTAATATGGTATCAAGATGGTAAGAACAGCATAAGGTATAAAGGTAAAGTCATAAATAAAATACGTGGTAGGACATATCAAATTTGAAATAAAGTTGGTAGGTATCTTACAAAAAATCAATTATATTTAAAAATAAGACAAAGTATGAAAAACAATAATGGCACTCCAACTCACCAATATCGACATACGTACTATCAAAAACACCAAAACCGAAATTATCAATTTGAAAATGAAATGGAAATTAAAATAGAAAATTATATGGAAAATGAAATAGAAAATAAAAATGAAGTCAATAATAGAAATAAAAATTTTACATTAACAAACATGAAGATCGTCTCCGAGATCATTTTCTTTAAACGTCTAAGTTCGAATTGTGGGTGTCTGTATTATTGGGCAGGTATTTCTATCGGGAAGATTTATCGGCAAGGTATATCGACATTTTTTAATTTTAAGTAATAAAAGTGTTATTTATTGCAGTTCCATCAATGTTGATGAATTTTGTTTGATCAATAATTACTTTATTTATTATGTCTTCTGAGTTAAAGATTACAAAGAAGTGGTGACAGAATACACTACGCCAATGGTGTAAACTGTCACCATACCTTTCTGTATTTCTATTTCTTCGGATGTTGAGTATTCTATTTCTACTACTGCCGTTCTGCCGTAGTAAAGGTTTATTATTATTCTTATGTCTCTCCTTATTAATAAATGTACGATCAGATGTCTAACTTTGTCGATGCATGTATTGTGGTATGATATTGAGTGCAGACAGTGCCTACGGCCTTAACGGAATCAAAATTGTGTTCACTGATCTGTATTCAGTTTCCTGTATTCTCCATTGTTTTTGTTAAGATTTTCAATTGATATTAGCTATATGTTTTGTGTATCATATTGATTAGCAGAATATAAACCCAATCCTTTTCGATCACTTTAAAAATTTCCGATGGCAGTTGGTCTGGACCTGTAGCTTTCCCAACTTAAGTGTATTTAGTTTGTCTTTAATAATGTTGTCATAATTAAATACATACAGTATGGAAGTATTACTTTTGCTACCGCCACGCCAGATAATTGTTATGACCGAGTCAACACAATCAACGTAGATAAAAGAGCACACATATATTAGTTTGATAGAATAAAAAACATAAAAACCATAAAAATATAAAAAATTTACAGGCACATTGGAGAGTACAGATGAGGCGAAAGACCAAAATATACGCAAATATGTCTAAATGTTTTCAAACGGAAGTAACTTCCGTTAAATAAATTTGTAAATGTGCCCAAAAGCTAACAAAATTGACTTAATATTTTTAAAAATATCATTCTCTATATTGTGGTGAAATAATCAAAATACCTTGAAGTGAGTTCAATGCATTCAGATATCTTAAGAATTGGATCACTCATTACTGCATGTTGCGGCCCAAACAAGAAATGGTTTCGTATTAGCAAAGAGCTTTGGGATATATCCGAAATAATATTAAAACATAAATATTTCTGGTTTTTTCCAATACTGATAATATCGTCTATAATATGCGCTCATAAAATTCCCAAAGAGGCACCTGAAAGAAACACCGCATACAATATCAAAGAAGAATGGGTTTCTTATAGCAGATAAGAAAACTCTATACACGTCAAGGGTCAATGGGTAAATCACGCAAAATCATTTCTAACAGTACCAACAAAAAAATTAAAATATTTATATTATAAATAATAAATTAAAATTATTTTAATTAAATGCATACTTACTTTATACCCGGTACTCTTGGAACTTCACAACTCGACCTCGGTCGTCTATTTTCTAATTGTTCCTGATTCATCGCTGGCATCCATCGGTTGTTTGAATTATCGGTTCTTTCATTGTTCATACCCTAAAAATAGAGCCAATCTATTAATTGTAAATTAATCGATTGCTATTCTTATTAAATTGCACTAAAATAAGTCTTAACTTAAGTAATTTTATATAAACATTCTTTTGTCCATTTTAAATCTGATTATAAGTAGAAGAAATATGTCTACTTAGATTAATGTTTTTGCAGCGTTTTATCATAGCTGACTATAAATATTATTTTATTATACTAGAAACCTTCAATTTGTTATAGGTTTAACGATCCTCTGTTTATTCATTTTAATTGGCATTTATTCATTATGAGGTAATGTTATTCAATTTAATTAATAACAGTAATAATATCTTCAAATTACCTGACATTGATAGATTTATTAATGTCGGCACATTATAATTAAAGCTAATTCATTGAGATCATTGCAATAAAAATCATTGAATATTATATTATTTTTTGTAAAAAAAACAATCTTAGTTATTTTAAAGAATATTAAAAATAGTGATACTCTAAAAATAAAACAGTTTTCGGAAATCTTTGAGAAAAAGTTAATTAACGAAATCATTATTAAAAATTAATTAATTCCTTGTTTTACCTGCATCGCACTTTGGTGTAGAGCCGAATCACTGTTCGTCCTCCGCCAACTCGTGTCGGGTGGCGGACTAAGGAAAGGACCACTGGAATAAGGCGATGTGTCGTGTTTTCTGTCTTGGGGCCTCCGGATAGGCCCTCCTTGAGATCTCGCCCTGCTCTCTCTATAATGCATATTTGTGTGTGAATGTGATATCTCCTCCGACTGCAAATTTCCAAAAAGGAAAACCAGATTATTATCAAATATGTAAAAAAACACATCAATACATAGTTCTAACAATCGTATATTAATATTTTGCAGGAAACAAAAACATTGATAGAAATTGTTCTAAAAGTCAATCGCTAAGACGATTTATTTGTTTTGTACAAAATCAGTTATTTAAATTTTTGTGGATTAAGACAATTCATTAATTTTCTAAAAATGTAAGTTACGATTTGTTAGAACTAGAGTATCGACATAATCTAACGTAACAGCTACAAAACTATAATAATAATTGTATACACAATAATACTTATGATAATAAACAAAGACTAAATAAAAATAAATATAAAGTCTAGTTAAATAATCGGATGCTTTACATTAGTTACGTAAAGTGGTGCAGCAATTTTGTAAATGTTTGCAAAATGTGAAAAGAATGTTTGCAAATTATTTGAAAAATGTTTGAGATGTTATTTTTGGTGGATATTAATATTTTAATTTCAACTTGTTTTACAGTTTTCTATTAATAATCAATGTCGAATAATAGTTATTTAATAAACAAGAGTTTTAATGACGGTGATTAATAATCGAGATATTTTAACGTGCAATCACAACAGCAAGCGCGTTAATTATAGAGATTATTTTTGTTGTTAAAACATGAGTTTTTTCAATATTTTTCTAAATACAGCAACTTTTTACATGTTTATTTATTTATTAAAACGCAATATCACATAGTAAAGGCTACAACCATTCAATCAATATTTTTCCGTTGGTCCGTTCTTAGCCACACACAAAATCTAGTTTTTTCGTGAGATTGCAATGTTTGTATAAAATCACATGTTAAATGGCGTATCAATTAATATGTGAAAATAATGGTATTATCACAGTTATAAAATCTTAGCTAAGCATACTTATCGATAAGGAAATTCAAATAATATTTGTCATATTTGACAAATTAAAGTCAATATGAACTTTATAATAAATGCAGAAATAATATTCTCATACAAAATATAACCTA
>JARJEC010020344.1:0-15074 GCA_030264575.1 Tachinus sp. AB-2021
ATAAGTACCATATGTGGTTTTTTTTCCTACATCGCGATGGTCTCTTTTACCCAGTGACTCTTTTTGCATCTGAGTATATATATATATATATATATATATATATATATATATATATATATATATACGTACCACAAAGTGTTTAGAAGCAAACGGTGTCTAATTTGATCATTTGTAGTGTATAATAGAAAAATAATATTTGATGTGTGTGTTGATTGCATTGTCTACTTATATTTGTTTGTTTTAATTTTATTAAAAAAAAATGTTACGTTTCCAAGAATAACAAAACTTTGAAGACTTCGTGAGACCAATCGAAGACTTTCTTAGCATTTTTGAATTAAGATTTTCGTTTTTTTTTTGGCACGGTTTAGAAATTTACCTAGGCATACAAATTTTTCAAAATTAAAATTATAAAAGAATATTTGGTATACCGGCATGATTTGTCATTCAGAACAACTTTTTTAAATAAATTTTTGTCGTATCTCGTACAAAAAAGCTCTACCTGCACACAAAATAACATTTTTGTTAATAATCCACGCACACTTGTTTGTTTTAAATTAAATTTATGACAGAAATTAGTTCCTATTCAAGCACAGCTGAACCCCTAAAGATAAAACTACAACTAAAAAATATATTTGATCGTCAATCCGGAGACACACTATATGTATATTAAAGAGAGTGCAAAAAAGGACTGTAAGATGTGTTGAGAGTTTTAAAAAAAGTAATACGAACCGGTAAATCATGCTCAATTAAAATAATTGTGTTTTCCAATTTCGTTCTATTGACATATGCCATTCTGTTATATCAAATGCTATTGTATAACAAATAATTCAACATATTTATCAATTTCCTAATTGCAAACGTAAAAGAAATCAAGAAAAGCACGCGCGAGCACAGATAAGTTGTGAGCATTTCAATCTCATTACCTAACATCTAGAGTATTCAGATTCAGGCTCTTTTTGCTCACTTATACTAAAATCATCTATTCCCCCACTATCTTTAGAGAATGTAGTGCTTTCAGTTTAAATTTAAGTTTGTTAATTTTTCTTTTGATGATATAATTTTATTGCCTCTATTATTTATATTAACGTTGTGTTTATAAAACTAAAAATTACAACACAAGTTAAAGTATTTACAATATGTTAAACTTTTTGTTAAATCAATAGTGGAATGTGTAAATTTTTGTTTTATTGATGTGTAAACATCTATGTTATCACTTTGCGGCCGGAGTATATTTGAGAATTGAACGTCACGCGGTGACATCAGCGTCATTGTCACCTATGACGTCAGCATCACCTGTGACGTCAGCGTCTCCGTCACCGGTCTGAAGTCACATACAAATGTACATATTTATGTGACGCCACTGTGTGTGCGACGCTGAGAGTGAGTGTGTTAACACATCTTTTGTGAGTACAGCAGCAGTCACTTTGCTGATTTTTTATTAAATAATGTTGATAAATTTAAATCATGATTTTTGGTATTTGTATTATTGTAAATGTTTTTAAACTGTTATGAAACAAGTAGTTAGTTTAATTTTATGGAGATTCTATTATGAACTTATCTTATTTTTAAAATTTCCGATTAAAATAAAACGTATTAAAGATTTTTTTAAAAATAGTAATAATAAACAATACAACATAATACATTTACAACACTGAAGGACCTCGAGGTCGATGGCCAAATACAAATACTACTAATCGCAAAAAGGTAAAAAATATTACCCCAATTTTATTATTTTACTAATTCTGATAATTTCGCAAGTAAATACCATTAATTATAATATTGATAATTAAATCAATTTTTTTTAATTGTTTTGCTAAAATTCTGAAAACATTAAATTTTGAAATTATTTGAAACAGTCCTCGTATACTATTCTTGTTTCAGTTGGCAATTAACAGCATCCATGATGGCGTGATAGTTGGTATTTGTTGTTTTATGACAGCTGTTAACCTTAAAAAACTGCAAATCCAATTAGTGGCTTTATAAATATTTTTTTTTAGTTGCTAAACATTTATGAGAATGTTAATTAAATTATAGTAATGTTATAATATGTCAATACGTGTCTTGGGGCCAACGATGGCCAGATCCGAAGCACTATGTAGTCAATCACTTCTCGAAGCTGGTGAGAGACCTATGGAAAGAACTTTATCGGAACCAGGAGATGTGAAAACGCAATTTGCAACACGAGAAGGAGTTTACAGATTAATGACACTTAGTGAATATTCAAGACCAAACCGAGTAGGATATCAACCGCAAGGCCAAACACCACCACAAGTTCGTGTGTCGTTAGTCTCATTGCCCGATCAAGGAGAACGAATCTGTTTCAATCATGGACGTGAATTATACGTGTATGTTTATAAGGGAATTAAGAAAGCTGCCGATTTAAGCAAACCGTTAGATAAAAAAGTTTATAAAGGAACGAATCCAACATGTCATGATTTCAATACTGCTTCGGCTGGTGCTGACAGCGTTAGTTTATTAATTGGTTTTAGTACTGGACAAATACAGTTAATTGATCCGGTTAAGAAGGAGTTAAGCAAACTATTCAATGAGGAAAGATTAATTGATAAAAGTCGTGTGACGTGCCTTCAGTGGGTACCTGGTAGCAAATCTTTATTCCTAGCTGCTCATGCATCTGGTCAATTGTATGTTTATAATGAAGAATTGCCATGCGGATCGGCAGCGCCACATTATCAGCCGTTTAAAGCTGGCGAGGGATTTACAGTAAGCACTTGTAAAACTAAATCTACAAGGAATCCGTTATTTCGATGGTTATTGGGAACTGGAGCAGCTATAAATGAACTCGCATTTAGTCCGAGTGGTGCTCAATTAGCATCTGTTTCACAAGATGGTTTATTAAGAGTTTTTCAATACGACAGTATGGAGCTGTTGGGAACAGCTAGATCATATTTTGGAGGATTATTATGCGTAGCTTGGTCTGGTGATGGTAGATTAATAGCAGTTGGAGGAGAAGATGATCTGGTAACAGTATGGTCGTTAGATCAGAAACGTGTTATTGCACGTGCCCAAGGACATCGATCATGGGTGGCTGCCGTCGCTTTCGATTGGTTTTTAGAAGCAGAATCGTACTACAGATTGGGATCAGTTGGACATGATACACAACTATGTTTATGGGAATTACCTGAAGATTGCCTTTTACCATTAAAACCTAAAGTTAAACGTCAACCAGATCCATTGCAACTTGTCGGAACTCCAGGTTGTCCGAGAATAAATGAATGTTACAATTTGGAACCGTTGGTGTGTAAAAAAGTGGCGCATGAACGACTAACTACTCTAATATTCAGGCCTGATTGTGTCCTTACGGCTTGTCAAGATGGTTACGTTTATACTTGGGCCAGACCTGTTAGTTAGAATAATACATATTAGATAGACTCGAATCGTGATTTATTACAATACTAACGGATTTTGGTGAAGTGGATATTGTGCGACACTCAGGATCTAAGAATTTTCTCAAATATTCCAAATAAATGTGTATATTTTTGTGTATATAAGCATAAGATTTTTGTATATTCATGAAATTAGTAATATAGACACTGCCAAATAATAATATTTAAGCCATACGGATAGATTATTATTGTATTTTATTTATTTATTTATTTATGTGATAATAAATAAAATGAGAGGTGCGATTGCTTTTATATCAACATTTGAGTTATTAAAGCAATCTTTTGCAATAAATATATACATTCCAATTTTAATCATTAGTTGAAGTTAATTGTATTCATTAATAGAGCTCAAACAAGCAACGGTGTGTTTACAAGACCAAAAAATAAAGTTTATTGACAGCTAATTTTCAAGAAATATTTTAAAATAGTTATTTAAGGTAAGTATTTTCTTAAATATTCTGCAGCGCTAAGTTTTATTTTTATACATCGATAATAATAAACGATTATATGTACATGAAAAGTACAATGAGCATCTATTGGTTATAGAATATGTGTAGTTAACTAGATACATAGAATATGTGTTTTTAACTAGGTTAATTGAAAATTAATATTGCTACCACTCTTGGCATTGTGACCGTAACACCACTTACAGTAAACGCATAGAAAATGCGCCTCGCCGATAAACTAAAACATCTCTCTGCACTTGTTCAACCTTTATCTGAATATGTTTTGTCCATGTGCATTTATGATGAAATCTCTCTCGAGTTTGAACGGACTATATTTAGCAGCAAATAAAAAAATAATATTCACAGGTATATAAATATTTCAGATTCAAACATTGAGGATTACTAAGTAAAGAAATAATACAGTGAAATTTCCGTTAAGCGGACACTAATGGTGTAACTGATTTTGTCCACTTGTTGGAGGTGTCCGCATAAAAAAAATGTTAGATAAATACATAAATATGTGCCGGTGTATTCTAAACTTTCCGGTTATAAGAGTTATCCGCAACTAGATATTTAACTATAACATGAACTTTGGTAACCTCAAAGTCACAACAGTTACATTTCAATCTATTATATTATGATACATCAACATTTTAAATTATCCATGTAAAAGTAAAAGATTATTAACAATATGAAGAAATTCTAATAGTCAATTTGCAATAAAATAACTACTATTTTGTTGAATCAATCATGTTTGTTAAAACATGCAATTAATTAAATATTAACAGGTCCAGAACATTGCTTCATTAAATTAGGATAAAGCAAAGTGAAGCAACAAGTTGTTTTTCTGATTGAAATATTATGTTTTGTAATGTCCCATATATAAAAGCAAGCCGTCCGATTTCACTTCTTTATAAAGAGAATCTTACCTAATTTTACTTTTCATCTGAAAAACACAAAGCAATAATAAATACATAATACACTCGATTATACAAACGAACGACCATTTGCAATTTAACAAGGTTGCCAACTTTAATACCAACGTAAATTTGTTGAAATATATTTTTATATTTCATAGTTAAATTCAGCTCACACAATGTATGTACCCATTGAATTGATTTTTATGAACCAAAGACAAGAAATGATAAAAATAATAATCGCAAGCAACTAAATTGCAATAATTGAAATTAAGTTTACTAAATGCAACATAAAAGAGGGCTACCTCTGAAGCTTACTTCAGAGGAAGTACCTCTTACGATACACTGCTCGGTCATATCTTGCAAGAACATGCCTCAGCATATCCCTGTATAAACATTACATAAAATGTAGAATTCAATAATGAATTTTATGTAAAAATGTTATGTAAATAAAACTTTACAAAATTTACTTTAAAAGAAACGTTAATTTTAATACGTTTTTACATACATATAAATAGTAATGTAAATAAAACATAAATTCTACAGCGATAAAATAACGTATTTTTATTTGCGTAAATTTTACGTAAATTATTAAAAATATTAGTTGCATATAACTAAATATATGCAATGAGTATAAGTACTGTGTCTGTGATGTTAGTTCATATCAATGTTAAAGTTTCATTTGAACAAATTATGAATGACGGAATTGTATGGTAAATGACTAATTTTGTTATTTATTATCAATCGTCCTCCTAGTTTCAATCTTTATTCGCAAATTGAGGTTGTGTCATTTAAGGATTTTGTTAAATACGTCCATATACATTAATGCATAACCTCTCATACTAAATACAATGTGAAGTAACTTTATTATCATGTTTAATAAAATTGAAAAAGTGTCAAATTTTTACATTACTCTGGGCATCACACTCTTTTTTGTTAACGGAAACTTTAAATTGCGCGTTCCGGATTCACATAGGATGCCAAAAATCTACCAAACAAACTCTTCCCAGTAAACACAAAACATAAAATTTACGTTTCAATACATCAATTTTATGTTACCACATTTACGTAAAAATGTTACTTAAATAATACGTCATAAAAATGTAAATTATATTTTTTACTGTAAATTATATACAAATTGGTTTACGTTATAAAAACGTTTTAAAATTTACATTGAATAAACGTTAATTGTAATACGTTTCTTTTACACATAAATAATAATGTAAATAAAACCTAAATTCTGCAGCTTTAAAATAACGTATTATAATTTGCGTAAATTTTACGTAAATTATTAAACATTATTTGCAAATTGCTAAATATATGCAATGAGTGTATGTTGTGTTTGTGTTGTTAGTTCATGTCAATGTTAAACCTTATTTTGAACAAACTATCAATGACGAGATTGTGTATGCTAAGTAACCAAATTTGTTATTCATTATTAATCGACTTTCTAGTTTCATTATTTATTTGCATATTGAGGTTGTATCATTTGCCGTTTTTGTTAGATACGTTCATATACATTGACATATAACTTCAAACATTGTGTTATTAAATGCAATATGAAGTAACTTTATATTCATATTTAATGTTGTTACAGTCACAGGATTTGTAGTATTTATGTATATAATTGGTTTTTTAGTATTATGCAATAGCTAGGTAGATGGGTAAGTTACATACTTAATTAATATTTTGGTGACCTGTCCAACTATTGCGCAATCCAATTATTGGATATAAGTCCCACCTATGATGTTTCTGCAAAAATATTTGACAAGCGATGAATGTCAAATATCATTTAAATAACTCTTAGCCAAATCTAATCAATTAACATTTTACATTCATCGCCTGCGCAATATTATTACAGAAACATCGTAAGTGGGATTTATATCCAATTATTGGATATAAATCCTACTTACGATGTTTCTGTAAATGTGACACCAATGTACAAAACATCTAAGACAAACTTCTAAAATTTATAGTTAACCTAACCTAACCTAGGTATAGTAAACAAAGTTAACACCCCAACGTTTCACAACACGTCGCTTAAGATTAACCGATTAGGAAAACGAGTGAAGTGAAAAGTGGTAAGGATCAGACAAACCTTCCTTGTCTGACTATGGATAAATCCGGTTTACCTTTAAATCAACAAACACTTCTGGAAACAGAAACCCAAGGACAAGTTGCTGAAATACAATATGGTACTAGTTAATTAAATCGGGTTCTGTCGAGAAATCCACATTTGCTGGAGATAATGACCGATTCAATTCTCAACTCGATCAGAACTGCTTAAGTTGTTCATGAACTGCCGTACGCCTAAAAACAAAATTACTTGCTGGAACAAAGAGCTTCACAAGCAAAGGAAAGAACAAAAAAGCTGTTAGCTACATAGACACAAGAAACAGAGACTGTGCTACTTACATACGGGCATACAATAATAACATAACACATCACAGATTATTGGAGGAAATACTATGAGAGCGTCAAAAGTGCTTCCACATATTTTAATACAATTAATATTTTGAAGGAAAAACTCTGGAACATATATTTTGGGGTACCCAATTTTCATCATAAATAAAGCAGAAAATATTATTATTATCTCGTTTGAGAATTTTTACTTTATTTTTAATTGTGTATGCATGCAAGATTTTTTTATACACCTGAGCGTGTCTGTCTCAGTTTGCACTATAAAATTAGGAACTAGATAAAAACCATCAAAAATTAAAACTCACGTCGAATATTTTGTTTTAAAAATTCATTTTATCATAAATAACAGTACAAAAATTCTTATCTAACGTATTGTTTAACCATCGCTTGTAAAAACGTACGTTTCCTTAAATTTACAGCTTCCCTTTGAATCTCCTCATTATTATTAGAATTCAGTTCTAACAAACCCATCGTATGTATCGCCTTCTTTCTTCGTTGAAATTCTCCACGTTTATGATGCAAATGAACAAGATATTCTAATATATTTGTATCCCAAAAACAGTGATAATAAGCTTCCACTGAATCATTGCAGGATTTAAAATCAACCAAGCTACGGAAGGCAAGAGTGTAGTCGGGATCCTCTAAAAATTGGCAAAGCACTGCAGCCTGAGTATGGCAACCTAACTGTGTGCAGCACTTGATCATTCTTCTGAAAATGTGGTCATCGGCACGTACAGGTAAATTAAAATGCTCCGATGATACTATCAATGATTGGAGGTAATATCGCAAAGCATTTTCGTAATTGGAGTTTGCTAAAATGTATGAATGTAAAAAGATTTGCAAATTATATATTGGCGCTTACAATAACTGATATCTCCAATTAATCGCAGCCATGTTATATTTGTAGGATAGAAATTTATCGCTTGAAGAACAAGATCTGATAATGCTTCTGTTACTGCTCCCGTATTATATGAACCGATGCTAAAAATACGTTTTTTAATAGTTACAAATAACTAAATTTATAATATAAAAATGCAATTGCTGCACTCTATAGATATAATAGTAATCCATATACAATTATTATAAAAACTAACAAGTGATCATATTTTAACACTAATTAACACAATAAAATGCAATATACTATATTTTTTAATCCTTAAATAGTGAAGTGATTTAGACAAAACTTAATTTTTTTTACCCAAATTTCACCAGTTACGGATTTTATATTTTACTTCATTGCAATA
Source organism: Tachinus sp. AB-2021 (assembly GCA_030264575.1). NCBI lineage: Eukaryota > Metazoa > Arthropoda > Insecta > Coleoptera > Staphylinidae > Tachinus > Tachinus sp. AB-2021. The sequence goes on from JARJEC010020344.1 coordinate 8,433, forward strand.
ATCCAAACTACCCTGACAGCTTAAGACATTTTTTGCAATGTCACAATTCAAACATTCAACCCCTAGCGTGATAGAGTATCATTCTACAACTCTATTTCCAAATAAATATAAAAACATTATTTCATAACAACTTATATAATTGTATTTTAGTACTCACTTGCTAATTGCAGATGGCCAGATGTTGATATAATCAACACTAACCTCAATATTACCATCATCTCTTAAAATATTATAGAGTTTGGCCAACATTGATATAACCACTGAAAGAGCAGTTTGATCTCTTAATCGACACAATAAAGAATGCAACTGAACTTTCTGATTATTTATAGGGGAATCGCGATGCATGATATTGGTACTACCTGAACTGCTACGTTTCGATTGAGAAGAAGATATTGCATAAGCAGGAACCACTAAAATAAATATAAAATAAATAAAAATTTACTTCAAATAATTAGAATAAACTAAAACAATAATAAAACATGTTAGATACACAATAAAACAACTAACAAGAATTTGTACCTGCGCTAAGTAAATAAATAAACATAGTTATCATATAATATCTTGAACAAGCAATCTATAGTCCATTCCAAGAGTTTTCAACACAAATGGACGCTAACAGAACGTAATCAAAAAGAGTTGAAAAACACACAGGTGAGGCTTTTTTGATGTGCAATCACTATAATAAAGCAAGTGCTAAAGTGATGGTGCCAAGAGCAGCGTCAATTCTAAATATAATTAATTGAGATGACCATTACTATGCGATAAACCATTATGATGAATAAGATATTCCATAATCATGAGAGTTCCCAAATAATTATGAAAGCGGCTCCAGCCCTGCAAGTAGTGCAATCGGAGGCAAGACGCAGTCTAGTCCAGTCTCACTTGAAAAATAGCCAAGACTACTAGATTATTGTGAACTGAGTCCAGTCATAACCTTACATCTACATCTCCTATTGTTTCGTTCATTAATTTTGTTCTTTATTTATATTTATTGTGTTCCCTGTATTACCTTGTTATTTAATTTTATTTTCTAAGTACCAAAATTCTAAAGTTCTAAACTCTTATAAACTTACTTAATTCCCAAAGATCTTTGTTTATCTTCTTAGATCCTTTGAATTTTACAATATCTTGGCAAGCCAAACCTATAGCTGTGGCAATCTCAAAAAAACTCCAAGGTTTGTCAAAATTATTTAAAAAATCCCATCTGCCAAGATTCAGCAGGCATAATATACATTGTTCCATAATTTCAGTTCTCGGAATAACGGATTCACCGCTTTTCAAACAAGTCTCACATGCTTGAGCTAAAGCAGTCTTATCTGAAAATTATATCATTTATACTATTGCATTAATATTTTATGTTAATCAGTACCCAGTTGCGGTGCAGGCCATTCTTCAAATAATTGCGTAATTTGAACCAATAAAATTTCCCAACTTATCATTTTCTGTAACTTGCTCAAACCAGTACTTAAACCAATATCTTTCTCTAATATTCTTAAGAAATCAATAGACAAATTCCAATCTTTCGATAGCATTAATTCCCTTGATTTTGCCAACATTACATAACTAAAATCTTGAACAAAACCTAAAAGAATATTGATAATTTAAAAAAATTAAAAAACTGTTTTATAAATAAATCAGTTTGGTGATTATTGCTTTTTTGCATTTTAACTAGCCACCAACTGTTTTTAAGTAGACTTTGCTTATTTTTACATGGTTCATAATAACTTTAATATTCAATTTTTCTGCGAGTTTTACCACAGAAAACAAAATCTCCTAATCTGTGGTTTTACCTAATCCCATATACAGAGTAAACATTTATCTTACATATCTTAAGTTGGCAAGTTGTTATTTAAAAATATTTTTATTTCCTTTACATTATCAATTTGGGTGCGGTAAGTGAGTTATAACATCATCGGAGCCGGTAAGTTTTGCTACCAAATCTAACATATTTCACTATATAATGGGATATGTAGTAAAATGTAACATGTAACAGATACTTATTTAGACATTTTTTATTCGACTCCTAAAATGGCTCATCCAAAATATCCAACTCATACTGTTACAAGTAACCTACCGAACTTATAACGTAAAATACTATTAGCTATTTATTTCACTGTATATGTAAAGCATCATTCACATACCGATTAGTGCAGTTGTATGGTAGTGTAGAATGTTTGCCTTTTATAAACAGACGTAAACGTTCACATTCAGATTAGTGCAGTTGTATTAGAAAAGAAATTTTCTACACTACACTACAACTACAACGCCCCAATCAAATACGACCCATGCAATAACACTACTATCGGTAATACAGAAATCATCATCTTTATTAATATACTTTATAAATGTCAAAGAAAATTTTGTTATTCGTTAAAACTGGATTGGGAATCTGATTGAGATTGATCGAACAAATTTTATCAGTTCATTCAAGTAAGTGCTGTGCATGATATCAAATTAATTTGATTCATTTACTTATTTTAATTTGACATTACTTTTTGCGGTTATGCTATGACAAGTCAATGCAATGTAACCACACTAATCTCTATGTGAACGACCAAATTTTTTTACAATATATAACTGCATACACCGCTGCACTACAAGTAAACTAATCTGTATGTGAAGAATCCTTAAGTCTGGATGTGAAGTAACCTAACCCTAACAAAATCTACCTCTTGATATTCCAGTAACAACACTTTGCAATGGTATTGGCAATTCCCACCTAGGATTAATCTTCCATACTGGCCTACTTGGATTTCTAATAGTTAATTTTACAAGAAAATCCCTAAGTTCGGTATGGTCATAACATGATATAACTTGTTGTTCGAGAAGTCGAATTTCCAATTTTGGGTTTCCTAAAATAATTCCACATACAAAAACTAGCTAGTTGATTGTCCGTAATGATTCTAGTAATCAGTAGTCAATCAAAAACTTACTTTTGGAATCTGGAAAATCCCAATACGAATTTTTAAGTAGATCGGGCATGACAATATTTTTTGTAACAGATTTTCTAAGCTTATCCACGTCAATATTATCAAAAATATCTTGTAATATATCGTGATTTAATAATAAATCTAACGTTTCTTCAGATTCCATGTTTATTATCAATTGCATGTAGTACGACGATAATAATCTTCTATCTTCGTGATTTGCAGATTTCCAAACAGCAGCTGTGGCCTTAAATTAATTAATCAAAATACATTGCATATTTTTTAAGTAAAAGTTTTATACTGATGCAGTGAGCTCGAAAAAAAACAGTATTCAAGTGAAACACTTTGGTGGTGATACAGGTATTGAGCAAATGTGAATGCGTATGGGGACGCGTAAAGTCATTTAACAATGTATACAAGGGGTTGCTATAGGCAAATGAGTGGCCGTATATAAGCAAGGGAGAAATTGAAATGCAATTTTATATGGGGTTCTTGAAAAACACATATTTTTTGATATTTAATAAATTTCTTGCAAAAACTTTCGATTTATATGTTGAACAGGGTTGTTCAAAGTACTTAACAAATTTATACAGGGTGTTTTTTTCAAAAGTATTCATCCTGGATATAGAAAATCAGGTAAAAAAAATAATCCCAAAACATGTCAATTTCTATTTTAAGCGGAGATCTTTTGACTTACAGATGACACGTCTGTCACTTTCCTCCATCCTCCAACAAATACTTTTGAAAATTAGTAAATGGGATTACCCAACTTGACACCTCATTTGAAAGGTCTATCAGTCAGTAATTCAGCTGTATTATATTTTTTTAAATGTTTAAAATATGCAGTCTAAAATCATTATTTCATAAAATAATTTGAAATAGGCAACTTTTGAAAACACTGAAACACATCGGTTTTTATTTTGAAGGGGTCATCTTTTGATATATAATCAATAAAAGCTGCAATTTTTTCATTAATTTTCATTTAGATATTTAGAAATTTTATATATAACAAAAAAATAAGAGAATAACATTTAGTAATTTTTGATTCATTTTAGCTTCAGTTAACTTGCCAAACCAAACAATTATTGTTGACTACAGCAAACCTGCCACTAAAAACTGGTTCTGTTTAGAAACGCGGTCTTTTGTTTTTCAATAAAAAAAATTGGAGCAGTTTGTTCCAGTTCAGTTCGAGTCTCTGTTTTATATCTATACATTTAAATTACTTGGAGGAGAAAAATTTCGAAAAACGTTATTCTTTATTTTTTATTCAGAAGTTGATATTGAACATTAATAACGGGATAAATAAAATAAATATATTTACCCAAACCAAAAAGTCCAAACTTTTTGGATTTTTTAAATTATACTGATGCGATGAATTCCTACTCAAAATACATCTCACAGCATTTAGAGCCTGAATTTTTGGCAACAAATCTCGAGCCACTGTAAATTTCCCACTAGATAAAGCTCCTTGTATATCCAACTCTAAATTAATTCGATGAGTCAATGGTATTTCACGCAATTTATTATCCTGAATTAATATATTCAAAATACCCTAAAAATAAAAAATCGTCAACATAGAAATTTTACATAAATTAAACATACCATATACTGATTGACAATCGACGTACTCAATTGTTGTAATAAAGTAGCTCTGGAATCTCTACCTTGATTAGTACAAGCTAACAAATAACTTTCTAAAGTATCAAAATCCACACTGCAAAACCCAATTGGATCTACCATCAAATTGTAAAAATTCATGCAACTTTCAAAGTGTTTAGTGGCCAATTCATAATCTTCTTGGTAAAAATAAAACGAAGCAAGGTCGTAGTGTATTTGCGCACTGAATTCTACTTTTGTTATAGGAAGAGCTTTTTCAAATTCAAATTGCGTTTCCGTACTGCTTTCAGAAAGCATCACAAAACAATCATATGTCAGCATCGGTGGAATAGTTTCCCATTCAAGTGACTCGTTTAAAAATTCCAAACAACCTTTAATGTTTTCTTCTGAACATATAATTTTTTCTTGGGCAGGATAATTGCTAATATCTCCATTATTTCTAAAATTGATTAAAAAAATTAGCTTAACCTAGCTGCGCATTCAATTTAACTATACACATAAGCTGCTTGGGTCAAAAAAGACTCATATTTATAAAACTCATAATAAAAATGAACGTATCGAATCTAATCAACTTGGAAAGAAATATTTATCAAAATTAATGTACACCAACATTTCTTTGAAAACATTAATAAATCACGTAATAGGATATTAAATAACAGAGTTGACTTTGGCGCTTTTTGTGGTGAGTAGTTTTTGCGTCACAAAATTTCTTTTCATATAAAACTTGTAGGAAATTGTAGACCCTACAACTTTTGTTTGAAGATTTTTTTCATAACTATTATAGAATAGCAGATAGAAAATATTTAAAAAACCACCACTTAAAAACACTTTTTCTTGAAAAATTGTGCAAAAAAGTTTCATATAAAAGTTTTTTTAAAATAAAATATTTAAAATATCTTTCTGTGTTTTTAAAAAAAATAATATTCAACCAATAACAGCCGAGATATAAAAAATTGCCTTTATCTCGCGACGCTGAAAGAAATTTTGGTGGATTAAAATGGTGGAAAAAATTAGCCTGCTAATATATTATGGAAATATGTGGTACTTTTTGAGCCTATAAGACCTATATGACCCAAACACCTCATGTGTGCAAATTTTTATACTGAGAAAACTATACCATAAAACTAAACAAATAACATGTAAACACGTAAATATTAATCAGATAAACAAACTTAAGGAATCACAAACCCACTGAACAAGTGCACCATGTTTAATTAATAAACTATATCTATAGAAAAAGACCCGAACGATGCAGCAAGGTTAAGTTGTGTTATTGCCAAACATAATAATTAAGGATATAAATTATATTAACTAATCAACTGAATATAAGATCTTTGATCAAACAGTTTCAGAACAATAAAATAGCTTTTTAATACTTAATTATTTTTTTAAATGATCTTAATAAGTTGTTGAGTAGTTAAAAAATATATCTTCTCAGGTGCAAATGTAATACATCGTTTTACAATTTATAAAAATTAAAATTAAATGTTACCTGTTGTGTGCATTATTTAATATTCGATACATGCATGTACCAATAAACCATCTATGATAAATTACCAAAGCAAATAAGTACGATTCAGGTCTTTCAGAAGGATACACATGTATAAATGGTATTACTGGTGTAACCACAAACGTTTCCATATTAGTAAAAAATAATAAATTTTGCAATAAATTATTTTGTACTGTAAATGGTAGAGATCTGAGAGAAACTGCAAAAATATTTTGATTTAAAAAAAATATAAATAAGTTAGATTAGAAAATTATTTAAAAAAATACTATTCTAACCTAACCTTTAAACATAATAATATATAAACTCAGAATAAATAAAATAAGTCCATTATTAATCAAATTTGATACTTAATATGTTAATTAATTAATACCTGGGTTCCATTTTATATATGCAGCAACTTTCAGTGATAATATTTTCAATGCAATAACTTTTAATTTTGGTTTTGTACGAGTTTCAACATTTTCCAAATTAATGCTGTCTCCATTTTCTCCATCCCTTTTAGCTTCATTTTTCATAGAATCGTAAATTGCAGTTGTAAATTTAGTGATAAGTTCAGTTGGTGTGGGATCTGAAAAATATATTAATCCA